>PVKS010015946.1:0-44884 GCA_004027875.1 Aplodontia rufa
GCAACAGGTGAAACCCAAGGTGGTCATCCATGTTTTGGCATTACCCCTGGATAACAAAGTATATATACATTGATTACTGTTGGTTTGATAATGCTTCCCCCTCAATTGTATCTCTGTATACGTCTAATTAAAAAAAAGGAAAAGAGCAAAAGAAATAAAAAGAAATACAGGTTTTTGAATTACTAAGATTAAACAATGTCCATGTATACTGCTCCTTTTTCTGAACTGAAATCTATTAGCGCCTCATGACTTCTGTCATTTAAAATACACACACACACACACACACACACACACACACACATATCTATATATAAACTCTGGCATTTTTTTCAAACTAGAGTCTAACTGAGATAATCATAGGTCTCAGAGCAGTATCTCAACTAGTCTCTAGGCAGGCCACTAAGAAAGGGACTTCTGAAGTACTCCATTCCTATTTGCCAGGGAGCTAGTGATAAACATCAAGGAAATAGGCCTAACAGCAACATTTCTCCAGACCACTAAACCCAGGCCCTCTGAAATTTTGACCTGCCCCCAGATGCTACCTTCTTTCTTACTGACTGACAACATCCCCACAAAGATGCATTATATTATTATTGATCTGGGTTCTGTAGCTAAGAGGTTTAATTAAACTATCATTTTCACACTCAATAATTGCCACTGTGTTTCTCCCCAGGAAAGCATGAAGATTAGCTTTTATTTGAATGCTAACATTTCTAAAACTCATACTCTCTTTGGAGGAATAAAAAAAACTAAAAGAGATTAGTGCATACGTTCAGCTCTGCATAACATCCTGCAATCCAGTCATCCCTAGAGCCTCATCAAATTAGCCCCTCGAAGGAGCTTCAATTTATTTGGCAAGTGCTTATTAGGTATCTTCCTTCTAGACCCCATTCTAGATGGTACCAGCAGTTATCAAATCAAATTTGCAATTAAGGAACTGTTTCCTGGGGGAAGAAGTACAATTAAACAAACACATATAAGAAAATATTTTGGGTAATGATAGAGGTAGGGTGTTATGGAATCAAATGCCAGAAAAGCCTACTCTAATGCAGGGCTCAGAAAAGACTTCTCTGAGGAAGTAGGATTTAAGCTGAGATCTAAGAGCTTAGCAGGAGTTAGAAGGTAAGGAGGGAAAGAAGCAAACCAGCATATACGATCATTTTGAGCCAGCCACCTTTTCATGAACAGATTTAATTGGCTATTGAAAAACTTAGTCTTAATTCCCACTTGGCCATTATTCAACCATTTAATCCTGGTTGAATTGCTGAATGGCCCTCTACCTCAGTGTTACATGCTAAATGAAGATTTTAGATAGTAGGATTCCTAGAGTTCGATTCAATTGCAAGGCAAACACATGATACATATATTACTCTTCAGTTATTATAAGTAAAAACAGCTCTTTCGAACAAACTTCAAGCCAGATAGCCCTGTTTCCAGCTCATAAAATGAATATTCACAGAAATTTCTCCAGGTAAAAACAGTGTGTTATAAAATCCTTTCCAATGTGTAGCAAAGCTGATGGAACAAAAATGGAATCTTTCAGTGGTTAGAAACAAAAAGACAACATGAATCCAAGAAGCCAAATAAACTCTGGAGCTGGAAGCTTGAATGGAGGTAAATTGACTCTCTGGAGTTTAGTGACTGGTGTTTCAGAGGACTGTAGGAGAGTCCTGCATAAAGATGGAGTCCCAAAGCCTGAGGGTCACATCCTTAAAACATAAACAATAACAGAATCTCTGCCTTGTTTAAGTTGATATAGGTGATACACACCTGTCTTGGGCATGTTCTAGGTAAAGAAGAAAATAGTATCTCTAACATGTTTCTTACCATTAATACAAGCCTATACTTATACACTTAGAGCCTTTATTCACTCTATCTCTTGTTTAAAACCACATGAGCTCAAGTGTTAGTTCAAACTGATCCATGTTGGTAGCTCATTTTGGTATCTGATGGAAATACTCTTAAGTCATCTTTGAAGGAATGCACTTTAAACTCATACCTTAAAATTTCCTTGTGACAAAGTTTTGAGTTAGATGATCTTACTGTCACAAATATAAATATGAGGCAGCAAGGTACAACGACTGAGAGTCAGTGGAAATGCAAATAAATCAGAGCTGCAGATATTATAGCTACTGAAGTTATGAGGAATGGAATACAAAAATAACTATGGATGGAATGGTAAAATAAATAGATATGTGTATATATAATACATATATGTATTTAAACAAATTGAAATTATGTTGAGGAAGAAAAAGAGACAAATGTGAAAACATATCAAATAGTGGAAAGAAGTTAATGAGAATTTTTCAGAACTGATCAAAGGAAACAGATTCAAATTTAGGAATCCCAATATATCTCTATTAGGATAAATAAGAAGAAATGCCCAGTTAGCTAAAATATAATTAAACTACAGAAGCCCAAGGAGAAAAGAAAGATCTGGATATTGATAAGAAACAAAATTTATATACAAAGGAATAAATATTAGGCTAAATGTTGACTTCTCAAAAAATGGAAATCAGAAGACAGCTGTATAGCAGCTTTAGAAAGCCAAAATCAAAATAACTGAAAATTTTATGTTCCTGTATTTTATCCCAGAAAAATAATCTAATAAGAACAAAATAAAGACATATTCAGGATATATGGCTTCCAGTTGAAGGTTATTGTCAGCTTATGAAACAGAGAAATGAACATTCCCACTTCATTTTCCTCCCTTCCTCACTGAAACTAAGCAGAAGTCAGGCACTAAGGGAGTTCTTCCAGTGTGAAAGATAAAGAAAACCCCAAAGTCTCCAATGGCACTAAGAAGGAACACATGGAATGCATCCAAAATAACCCCCCAACTTACTTTATAAAGCAAGAATAACCATGATTCCAAACCAGACAAGGACAGTACAATACAGTAAATTACATGCACTCATGCACATAAATGCAAAATGAAACACCAGCAAACTGAACTCAGCAGTGTATAGAAACGGTAGAATATCAGGGCAAGTTTGGATCATTCTAGGAAGATAAGATTGACTCAAAATTAGAAAACTGATTAACATAATTGGCCAAAATAGAGCAAAGTGGGGGGACCTCACAAAATCATGGCAATAGATAAAACAATTGTTTGTAATAAAAATTCTTACTCAATGAGGAATAGAGTGATACATCCTTAATATGAAGACATCCACAAAATATTTATAGCAAAACAATTCTCTACAGAAATGAAAACACATTCCATGTAAAATAAGGAATTAGTTAAGTATGCCTGCTTCCAAGTTTATTATTTAGCATTGTACAGAAATTCTAATCTCTATATTAAATAACAACAAAAAGAATAGAAGTTATAGAAAAAGTAAAAGACACAGATTAGAAAGCAACAAAAACTACTGTAATTCATGTAACTGATTATTTGTAAAGAAAATTCAGAAGTCTACAAATTATAAGAATTAAGAAGAGTTTTACAAGATTGCCAAACAGAAGACAAATACACAAAATTTCAATTGTATACCAGCAGTAGTCAGAAGACGCAATTTTAGAAAAGATAACATTTTAAATAACAAAAAAGTTAGGTACACAGGAATAAATTTAACAAGAGATATCTCATGCAAGACTCTCATGTACAAAATTAAAAGGCTTAAACAGAAGACTTTTAAAAAATAACTAAATAAATGTAGAGATATACTATGGTGATGAATAGGGAGATTCACTACCACAAAAAATCTAAAATTTCCCTAAACCACATTATAGACTTCATCAAGTCTAAATACCAGAAAGAATTTTTGTTTTAACAATATGACCTGAAAACTGATTTTAAAAAATTTTAAGTGTCAGCCAACCCTGAAATAAAGGAATAAGTTAGGTATATGCTTTTCCAAATGTTAAGACCTTTTCTAAAACAATAATAATTTGCAATTTGTGCTATTTATAGAAACAGTCAAATAGAACAATGGATTTAAAAGAGAATCCAGAAATAGATCTTCATATATGGAACTCTATATAGGACAGAGCATGCACTATATATTATTAGAAATATATGCCAGAAATTTATTTATTCATTTAGAAAAAGAAATATGGTTATGTTATAGGCTGAATATTTGTGTCCCCTTAAAATTCATATGTTGAAGTCCTAATCTCCAATGAGATGGTATTTGGAGGTAGAGCCTTTGGGCAACCATCAGATTTAGATAAGGTTACAGGTGTGAGGCCCCATGATGGGATTACTGTCCTTGTAAGAAGAAGAGAGATCAAAGCTTGCTCTCTCTCCAGCATATGAGAACACAGTGAGAAGGCAAGCCAAGAACAAAGTGCTACCAGAAAATAAATCTGCCAGAACTTGGATCCTGGACTTCCCAGCCTCCAGAACTGTGAGAAGTAAATGTTTGAAGTTTAAGTTACCCAGTTTACAGCATCTTATTATGTCAGCCCAAGCTGACTCATATAAAATGCTATATATTACACTGTACAAAAATCAAAACTTTAAAACTTCTGGTAGAAAATATGGGAGAAATGTCTTTAAGACATAGAGGAAGCTCTCTTAAATAAGATACAAATGTACTAATTTATAATGGAAAATACTGACACATTTTTTCATTAAACATAAGAACAACTAGTTATCAACACAGCATAGAGTGAACACAAAGACAGCCACACACTGAGAGATGTTTGTAATACACATAACCTACAAAGGATTGAATCCAGATTATAAAACAAGTATATATGAATCAATACAGAATGGAAAACAGGCTGAACAAGCATTTTACAAGAAAGGAAACATGAATGAGTAATAAACACCAAAAGATGGTCAACCTTGGCAAACAAGCAAATACCAATACTATATCATTTTACATGCATGTACTTACACATGTATTTACAGGATGACACATGCAAATGAAGGATTAGAAAATGCCACATTTCACCAATGGGAGGATCAATTTGTACAGCTGCTATAGAAATTACCTTATCACTACCTAGAAAAATTGAATACATATATACCTTGTCTTTGTCAGGAATATGACCTAGAGAAATTATTATATATCTGAACCAAGAGATATATACAAAGATCTTCTCTGTGATATTATTCAGACCACAAAAACTAACAACAACCTGACTGTCATCAGCATAAGAATGGTAATTTTTCATATATTAATGCAAAGGATTATTTTATAGCAATGAAAATATCCAAATCACTGTTGTTCCATTCATCTGTATTGTAAATACTATAATCAACACTAACTGGAAAACAAATGAATAAGTCAAAGAAGTAGAAACAGACAAAACCTAAGCCTATATCCTCCTACATTTCTCTCTCTCTTTGTATATACATTGTTTTATATATATATAAATAAAATTAAGGATAGTGTTTTCCTCTTGGAAATGAAGAATGAAAGGAAATGTGAAGAGAGAAGACAATACAGGATCAGTAAAAGTACTGGTAAGGTACTATTCCTCAGTTGGTGGGTTCATGCCTATTTGTTTAATTATTCCTTCATTAATCTGGGCAAACTATACTGTATTATATATATCTATATTATAAAGTTGAAACCTTGGTAAGTCTCAAGTATTTATGTTCAGTCTCTATATGCAGTTATATTTTTAAAAATCACGCAAACATTCCCAAATAATACCTGTAAATTGAAATTTAAAAAATATATTTGGCAGATGATGAAATAATCCATAATCCCATTCTTAGGACTTCCCATCTCCTGTGGCTATCCAAAGGCTTAGATAAATGCTCAGAAGTTTTCTTCCTTGATAAATAATCTCACATTCTTCTTAACTCTATGGAAAACCAATATTTTCCAACAATGGACAGGAAACTCTTGGTCCAAGTAGAGTGCACAACAGCCAGAAAGTCCATGCAGGCTGCCACTTGGTATACCTGCCCCATGGGAACCTGTTTAAGGAAAGATTTCCACCAGGGATCTGCCATATCCAGATGTTTATTAGCCTCTGTGTGCACAGTGTTCCCCTCTCCACACTTTCTCTCAAAGTCAAATCACAGTAGGATCCTCACTGAGCTTTCTAATAACCTCTTCAAGTATTTTATGGAATCCATTTGTAAAAAAAAAAAATAAATTGACATCTTACAAGATGGTATCACCAATCCTTCCCTCCCCTACCCTGTGATCAGACCTAAGTCCTAGGCTAATCACTGTGGCTGGCAATATTTTCGCTTCTATACCCAAGAAAACTTGGTAAAATGCTCCATTGAGAGGGTTATTTCTTGGACTGCTCATATTTATAAGCAGCCTGTCTACACCGTTTTCTTTACAACTTCTTAGCTGCCTCCTGATTTTGGCAATTAAGATTTGGAAGACAATCCTTGTTTCTCCCAGCATCCATTTTTGGGTTTGCATATATCATAATCTTTCAAGAGGATGAAGTCTATTCTTACCCCAATATCCTAAATCATCTTAGTTACATCAATTGCTATTTATTCCTTCTCCAACTTCTTCTTTTCTTTCCCAACACTATGACAATGGCCAGAACTCCATGCTACACTTTCCTTATCTGTGTAGGAGGAGAAACCTGGCACTTCTGGCACGTGGAGAAAGAGAGCCCCATAAAACAGCAGAAGTGATGGCAAGCCCCCAGGTGATAAAAGTGGCTGATGAAAGCGGGGATTAGTAGGGGCAGAGCTTTTATATGTTCTCTCTCTGAACAGTGCGAGTCTTTCACTAAATAGGCTCCAAATTCAAGCTGTACCAGTGTCATAGATAAGTGAGAATGGTACTGCTTGATCTCTTTGAATGCTGCGCTGGCCTCTGAAAAGTTTGTATTCAGGACGACAAGCTAAAAAAGTTGTTTCAGGAAATTTGGATGGATGAAAGAAACAAGAGGCCTTAAAATATCAATTACCTAAGAAAGTCCAATTTTCTCTTCTGTTTTTGGAATATCAAAACACCTCCTCAGGTGAGGGAAAAGGATAAAAATGAAGTGAAAATATTGCCTCTGTGATTCCATATTTAAAATGTAAATGTGGATATATGGACCAGTACATAGCACCTCTGTCTTCTCTCCTAGTCTATATATTGGATTTGACCCTCTAGAGATCAGTTCTAGCATTATATGTAGCTCCTTTTTAGACTGACTTCCTCATAACTTTGATTCTATGTTTTTCTTTTAAAGAGAGAGGGACAGTGAGAGAGAGAGAGAGAATCAATTTTATTTAGTTTTTCATGTGGCCTTTGTTGCTGAGATACTTCAATGCATATGTGGTGCTGAGGTTCGAACCCATGTCCTTGCGCATGCCAGGCAAGCTCTGCAATGCTGAGCGATGGCTCCATTCCTGATTCTATGAGTTTTACATTTAAAAATGTGGCACCAACTCTCCTTATCCATTTCCACTCCCAGGATTAAAGTTGAGGATCTGATCAGGGAAGTGCAGTTGAACCAACCTGAGAATACATAAGGACTTAGTGCTTTCAGAGCCAGGCAATGGTCTCTTAGTTGCAGAATACAATAAGAGGATGCTAGGACCCAATTAGCACAAACAACTCCAAGAAAGCTCTACAGAAAATGTGGTCAGGAAAAAAAAAAAAAGATATCTGCTATCCATTAGGGAACAAGTAAGAATCAGAAAGCTGAAAAAGAGAAAATGTGATTCTTTAACAAAGGTTTCATGAATAATTCTTGTTAATTTCAAAGTGAAATTTATAAAAACTTGTCTGTGTAAAGGCTCAAAGAGGTTCTAGAATAACATCTACAAGAATATTAACATGAATTTTATACTTTGCCCCCCAAATAAAATAACATGTAAGTAATCTGTTCCATGCTCATCAAAAAGAACCCCTGCCCCCAATGAAGAAATGCTAGACTCACGTTGGTGACATATTCGATATCCTTCCAAAGGATGCACTCTCTGGGGAAATCAGCCAAGTCTAAGAAGTGATCCACCACCACTTGGCCGATTAAGTCATGACGAGAGAACCTGTCAAAGTCGTACACGGAGAAGTGAAGCTTCCGAGCCTCAAGGTCATTGTAGGGAACTGGGAATAAAAACACTTCATCAAACACAGGGTTCAAGGTCTTTCTGTGAACTTTAGTCTGGTGTTTTGTTTTCCGATCAGGAAGCAAATAGATCTTGACATAAGGATCTGAAGTCCCAGAAAAGTCCTTGGCAGGCAAATTGACAGCTTTGTGAATCTTCACTATGAGCTGCTCTAAGTCACAGTCATATTTTAAAATGAAGTTCAGTTTCCCACAAGCTTTGCTGTTACTCCTTCTCCCGTCATCATTATCCAGTGACCTCTGCTTATATAACTCTGGTTTAATTCTACCAATTCCAGTCAACTGTTCCTGTTTTTGAAGCTGCTGGATATTGAAGTCCGGGTTTGACAGGTTGAGTTGTCTTCGGATTGAATTATGCCTTGAATGAAGAGCAAGACAGAGTGAAGTTATAACCTCATTAGCTACGGGTCTTTCAGAAACTTGTGTCTGGAATATAGGTAGCTCTTATGTTAAGAGCTTAGATCTGTGGGAATTTTTTTTTTTTTTGGCCTATATTCAAAATGCTCATCAATGTGAATAAGCTGTTCCCTAAGGCTTGAAGCTTAAAATTGAGACTTGGTATCAGGAAATGAACTTACTAACATGTGACCTTGAAGCTTTAAAGGTTTAATGCACCTTCTAAACTGTCTAATGTGCCATTAAAGAGGATCTGGCTGGTGGAATGTAAAGATTTGCACAAGCTACTTTAAAAATAAATTTATTCACCTCTATAGATAATATCCCAAAACTGAGCTTAGTGTTGTCTTAAGAAGAATCCATCTCTCTTTAAATTACATAGAAATTTCTGTCACTGGCTTGTAGCCTTATAAGGAAGTGAACTCTTGCTGGTTTAAATCAAATAATTTCATTGCAAGAGCACAATTTTTGCTCATGTACAGGTGTATGCAGCTGGGATGTGTCTGCCTGCTGGGATTGTGCTAGCTCTGACAGTTTCAAGAAACAGTGCTGAGACTGTGCTTTTGTCGTATCATATGGGTGATTACTGATCAGGAGGTTTTGTTTCTGAAACAAACACTAAGGGCACCAAAGTTAAATGTGCACTATTATAAATGCAGATGGATATTAACTTAGAGAAGATTGGATACTGATATTTGCAAATTAGATATTTGCCAATGGAGTCTACTTTTCACCTGGTAAGCTTATTGGTTTGAGTTAGAAGTTTTCGCTAAGATTCTCTTTAAAACCTGTTTTATCTACGTGGGTTCTCACAAGTTGAAAGGCGTCATTACATACAAAGTTGTTTTAAGGTTATTCTTTCTAATTTTATTCTTTTTATTCAGAAATGTATTTGTTGAACAATCAATCAAGCTTCTAATGAAATAATATAATATATATATAACTTCTGAAAATTAGATTTACTCCCAAGAACCCCCCCAATTACCCACCCTTATCCCCCCCCTTCCCAATACATCTCTACAAAGCCTTAGGTTGTATGACATTACACCTTATCCGGACTTAAATTAACATTATTTTTGCTTGTTTTTAATTCAGAGTTCAGAGTCTTTATGTTATGTTATACGTAGCCACTCAATAACCTTAAATAAAGTAGTGTCTGCAATAAAGGGAATAGCTTGGCTATCTCTGAGGGACTGGTTAGGAGGTAAAGAGGCAGAGTAAACAATGGTATTTGACTCCTTTTCTATGACTACACTATGAAAGATGGGATTAACAGACCTCAAAACATTTTTGAAATTATTCAACCTCACAGACACCACAATGAACATTCCTCTTCCTCCTAAAACATCATCCTGATCACTAATCATCCTTGTGCTGCAACAAAAGCACCATTATAGAGCTGCCACTTGTATCTGACAGACCCCACAAACAAATACACCCCAGTTACAAACATTCCCCAGTGTGCAAAAACTGTGTCGTCTGAAAGTTGCTCCTGTGAGATTCTAATTTCTTCCAGAGAAATCCACATTCTTAAAGTTTCTCTGCATCTGATGATTTTGGGGGCAGGGAGGCAGATGCTGGTAAGTGTCCAAACTGGCTCTCTATGTAAGTAGTGCCAGGTCGTTCTCTTGTCTAGAATTGGAATTGGTGTGGTGTTAGAGCACAGCTTTTATCTTTCTCTGTTGGCCTCTGTGGACAGAAAGAAATGTCAGGGAGCATCAAATACCCCGCCCTATATAGAGGTGAGAGGAGGATAGTACCTGCTGAGACTTCCTTTGCTATTAATTTTTCCAGGTGGGCTAGATTTAAAAAGGCCCCATACTTTGGTACTGAATCAGTTCCTGCAATTCTGAATGGGGACTAGTTAATAGGGCTAACTAGTGAGAACTTGTATAGACTTTTCTGGATGCTGTTTAGTTAGTTGTAGTGTTTAAATAATATAAATGAACCCTCAAGACCCACTGGATGTTCCTTCTCAGGACTAGAGTCTGATGTAGTGACAATCCTGTCTCCCATGTCCAGCTACTCTGTAGCCCTTTCCTCCCAAGACACTTTTGAATTTTTTGAGAACTGGCTATAGATTCATCACATCAGAGCAACATTTTGTCTTAACTCTTGCCTGTAGGACTAAATCTATTAAGTAAATTAAAATTCAAAATACATGGATTTGGCTACTGAGCAATGGAACACATTCTGTTATACATGTACATTTTTCTTAGACATAAATTGTGAAGAGAAATTCAAACTACATGTTTAGGCCTTGCAAACCACAATAGATTGGCAACAGGTGTGGGAAGTGAGGTAGAAAGGGCATCATGGAAAGATTTATACTTTAATTCATTCCTAGTACCTGATTTCCCAAGAAGCCCCACATTCAAAATTCCAAAAACCAAAGATCTTTCTTAATAAAAACCAATCACAAACATGAATACTATTACCTATCATAACATGCTAATTTCCTTCCCAATACTTCTCTCTGTTCAGAATTACAACTGGGCAAACAGTTGAATCTCACTGTAAGGTACTCCCTTAAAGCAGATAGCAAAGTCCAACCAGGCATGACAGCTTCTCACTGCCTGAGGCTCCTTTCTGGAGCAGTGAGTTTATTGGAGTTGGGGGAGGAGGTCGAACAGAAAAGTTCAGCACAGCCAGAGAATCTGGGTAACTTCTAAGCTCCTGCATAACAGCTGGAGCTCCAGGGGCTAAGAAATGAGAAAGTAGAGCATGAAGGCTGCCCCCAGGGACACAAAGAGAAGATGAGGTGGCGGAAATGGAAAATCAATATTCCATAGCTTTCATAGGCCACTGAAACAGAAGGAGGGAGAAAAAGCAAGTCCAAAGCAAGAGGGAGGAATGATCCAGAACGGAGTGCTAGGATCTGAGCTCTCCCCACCCCACATGAGGTATTTATATATAAATGGTCAATGAGGTGATCTTTGAGGGAAGTATATGAGAGGTTCCCCAGTGCAAGGGTCTGGAATTTTAACATCATTGAGGGACATCAATTATGACATTGAGAGACTGTGGTAAGGGGGAATATGTGTTTAAAACAGTTTTCTAAGCAGGTCTGGGAATCCTGGATTTTGGTGTTCTCAGGACTTAATATGCACAATGAATGAAAAGAGGAAAAAATAAACCTCAAGGATGGGGTGGGCAAGGGAGGTAGAAAGCCAAAAGATAGTTTCCTCTAAGCTGCACCGTAACACCCTCAGAGAAGCTGGATGCTCAGATTTAAACTAGCTTCTTTTGCCTCTCTTCTTTCCTCAGGGAACACAGAAACTATTCCCTGTCATGAAAGAGTCAGGGAAAAGAACTTAAAGAATGAACTTAGCTGACAAATGAGAAAGACCTGAACTTGAAGATTTGTGGTTGAACCTAGTGAAAGTTTGAGTTCAAACATAATTAACAAAATTTGTAAAGCAGGTTTCACATAACAAACTCAAAAACACTTTCACACCTGAAGCAATCCTAGCCTTGTGCTGAGGGGCAGCCATGGGTCAGGAAGGGGCAGGAGCCCAAGGGCAAAAGGGGTTTTTCCCCTCTCCTTTCCTCAAAAGTGAATTAACCAGTCTCAGCTCTAATCAGGGCCTGACTCATCACCCAAATAGCAACCATGTCTATCAGATCTTAAGAAAGAGGACATTACTGTAATTCAAATCTGAATACTCAAAGGAAGGTATCAAGTGGAACAGAAGTTGCAGAGAAGCATAGTCCATGTCTTGAAGGAAAGAACAAGCCAGGCAGGTGAGGAGATAATCCTCCAGGATTTATAAAGCAGAGCAGATGAGGATAAGTACTGACCAGAGGTTAGAGAGGCTGAAAGCAGAAAGGGAGCATGAAGGCCTCTGGCTCAGGATATTTTCATGGAGGGGATGGTTCTTCAGCTGGGCTTGCCTATGTAATTTGGCCTGATCCTTATTCTCTTCTAAACTGATGTTATAGACTTCTACAGAGAAATTAACTAATTTCCATCTTAGTCCCAGCTCCTTAAAAGGATGTTCAGGTCATTGTTCCCAGAAGCTTTCATATATGCCCACCACATCCCACATTCCAGACTATAAGAGCACAAATATTTATAATTCCCAACATCCCTTTCATCTCTGGATTTTAAGTGCAATCATGAGCAAGTACACTCTCTTCCACATTCCCTTACCTCAGTGATCTCATCTCAGGTGAAACCTGACCTGTCCTTTCCATGGTTCTGGGACACCTGTATTGGTCAGGCTTCAAGGTCCAAGGAGAGAAAAGACAGAAGCAAACTGTGACTTCAGAACCATCACTGATTCCAGTGGAATGTAGGAAAGTATGGAAACAGTGGAGATAGGACCCTGTTTACCTTCTTTGGAACTAACCTGGTGGTGGAGAACCAAGAGTTTGGCTAAACCACAGCAGACACAGAAGGGGAAGCACTGGACAGGGACAATTAACACACTGCAAGGGCAGCAGGGAATGAGAACCTGAGGTTTTCTTGGCCTGGGCTTCAGGGTCTTCTCCCGTGAACAAGATAATGAAGATGTAGGCATCAGGCCTTGGGGCCAGTGAGTAGTGTGGTTAAGTGCAATTGAATACACTGAAGTATGACCTGCTTCTTCACACCACATCCCAAGTTAAACAGACTTGAAACTTTGGTGGCACTTCCAAATACTGTATCACACATAACCAACATGACTTTTGCCCAACAAAACTTTCTCTAAAGTAGCTCATATTATCTGTGTCTTTCTATTTCTACTACTCCCAGCTGGGGTCCAGGTCTTCACCATAATAGGCCTGGATTGGCCCTCTGTATCTACTCTTTATCCTATCCCACATATCTTATGCATTCTTTCCAGATTAATCTTCTAAAGAACAATTTGAACAAATCAATGTATGTAATTGATACTCTTCTTTCAGGTCTTTGAAACAAGGGCCATATTTTTGTCTTTAATATCAGAACCTAACAGAGAATTTTGCAAATAACAGATGCTTAATACAGTAAATATAGGAACAATACAAACTTAGCAATTTCTGAAAATTAAATTCCAGTAGAGAAAATACACATTTATATCTAGTTTCAGGATCACACACAAGTTAAGATAGGTCTAGTCAAGTTCCATTTTTAAACTTGTCAGTTTATTAAAATCTGAAGAAATAACTATAAGTGATTAAAAACTTTTGCTCTAAACACAAAAATATAGCTTAACAAAATGTGCTACTTATAGAGTAACTACAACATTTAATCTTTGTATACTACTTCTGAGAGTTGTAGCCAGTAAAGGGACCCAAATTTAAGATGTGATCATTATCTTCTTGTTTAAATCCTGTCATTATATTTCTGTACTTCTGTGAATTGCTTCATTCAGAAATAAGGTCAAAAGTCTAAATGGGAGGTTCTTAATGAATGTGAAGCTTGAGAAAAATGGCCTTCTGCCAGTCTTACACTATTACAGGCCCTACTCAGTTTATACTTCTGGACCTTTGCCATTCTTGTCAGAAAAACAAGAGAAAATCAGTTTGATATTGATCAATGTATTCTGTCAGTCATTCATGGAAAAGAAGTCTGCTATATATCATGCTCTGGATACAGAGAAACAAAACTGATGTGGTCTCTGAGCTCACAGAGCTCAAAAGTCTAGTGTAGAGTATAGGCAAAAAACAATCACTTACAAATAGTGTCCAGTGCTGTGAAGGATTGAAAACAAGGCAATGTGAGAACTTAACAGTGGGAGGGAGTGCAGGACAGAATGAATTCTTTAGATGGGTTATTAGGAAGGTCTTTGTGGGCAAGAGATATTGTAGCAGGGCTGGAGAGGTGGCCTGACAGTTACGGTGCTTGCCTAGCATGCCCGAGGACTCGGGTTCAAACCCCAGCACCATGTATACATCGAAGTGTCAGAGCAACAAAAGCCATGTGAAAAACTAAACAAAATTGCTTCTGTCTTTCTCTGTCTCTCTCTCTCACTGCCCCTCTATCTTTAAAAAAAAAAAAAAAAATATATATATATATATATATATATAAAGAGAGAGAGATTGTAGCTAGGACATTAAAGCTGCAAAGGAGCCGGGTAGAATCAGCACATTACAGCGACATAGCAAAATCTATGTTCATAGCAGCTAAATTATGGAACCAACTCAGATGCCCCTCATTGGATGAATGGGTCCAAAAACAGTAGTATATATATACCATAGAGTTCTACTCAGCAATTAGAAACAACAAATTGCAGCCTTTGAAGTTTAATGGATGGTGATGGAAGAAATCATGCTGAGCAAATTAGCCAAACCCAGAGAAGGTTGAATGTTTTCACTCATTTGTGGAGGCTGGAGCTAAAACCAGGCCTGTGCGAAAGGTAGTTAATTTCATGTATTAGACACAACAAAGGCAAAGTAATAAAAAATCTAGGGCAATCATAGATATGTAGTTGGGGGGGATAGATTAGGTGGGAAAGGGGAGAGGGAGGGACAAAAGGAAGGGATCTAAGGGGGAAATTCTGGTTTAAGTGTATATGTATTTCATATTGTTACTTTAAATGCATTTATGATTGTACAATAACTCAATTCCTTAATAAAATATTTTTTTTAAAATTCAATAGGAAAATGAAAAAAAAAGATAAGGGAAAAAGCATTCCTGTTTGAGGTAACAGTATGTATGAAGGTTTCTGGGCCAGGAAAGGCTTGGGATTCTAAAGTAATCAGGAGAGAGGATAGTGTAGCTGGACTATGATGAGCTTCTATAGGCAAAGCCTCCTAGAGAGTCCATGTGGACAGTATGCACAGGAGTTTGCAACATGGAAGACCTGGAAGGAGGTGAGGCTCTGCCAGTACCATGTGGGGCCTCAACAGACCTGATGAGCTTTTGATGTGGTCAGTTTTCATAGAACCAAAGTGCTACATAGGAAAGTGGAGGAGGCTTTAAAAAAACAGGATGGACTTTCATCTTGGAATACGAATCATGAAAAGGATTTGATGGTCTTTCAAAGTTGCATCTATTTTGGAGAACCAGGGATATTCATTTACTTTGAATAGAGCCCTTTACTATAAAGCTCTGGTATTGAAAAATTTTGAGAAAATTAAGATATCCACATTTCCAACACATTAAATCATTAACAGAAGAATAATTTCACTCAAGTTGGAAAAAATTAACAGGATTTTTTTGATGGTTTTAATAGTAATTGAGCCAACTAGACACAGAATCAACATGCTTGACAGAAAGTCATCCTGACCAGAAATATTTTTAAAAGATAAAAATCATCTTTAGGATATTCCAATCTGAGCCAAACACATCCAATTTGAAAAGGTCAGGTGAATTTAAGATTTCCACTATAAGTGCTATGATACAAGTTATGCCAATCATGGTGATAAGGAGGATGCCCTTTAATAGGAATCTAAGTCTTATGTGCATTGGGCTGAGGATTGTGTCCTCAAAATCTGAGACAAGTGATAATAGCCGCAGGATGGAAGCAGTGAGAATGTAAAGGACATAATGAGAAAGAAGGCAAAAGAAACAATAGCTGGAAGAGCAGACTACTCAGAGCCATATCAACAAAGAATACCTTCCCTCTTCCCTAATACCTTACTTTAAAAAGAATGTTAAAAATGTTTTGGAGCATGAAGGAAATTTTATTCATTTTTCCCTTTTGTCAGTAAAGAGGTGTGTGTGTGTGTGTGTGTGTGTGTGTGTGTGTGTGTATTTTCTTATAGCGCAACACAATCACTAAAGAAGTAGATGAACATATCCTACTAGACAAAAATATGTATTTGCAATCAGAACCCATAAAACTAGGTCAGTAGTAATTTAGGTATGAATGCTTTAAATGCATAACAAAGCAAATTGATATTTAATATTAGGTCAAATGGGGCTGGAAAGAGTAGCTTTCTAAGGGCAGTTCAGCTATTACTAACCCTGATTTTGGCCATCAGAAGAGATAATTTAATTGTATTCTCCAAAACTAAAATAAATCTAAATGTAAAATTCATTTTACAGGCATAATTCCTTTACTTTCCTCTCTCTTTTTTTTTCCTCTGCCTAATTTCCACAAATCAGTGCGGGAAGATAACAACAGTTTTTCTCTTTTAAACAAATTATATTTTTTGATATACAGAGTATTTATATATTTTTCTAGAATAAATATGATAATTATAGTGACATTATTACTATCAATTTATTAAAATTACATGACAGAAGGCTTAGATAAAATCTAATAAAACCCTAGTTTTATTGCCCTGTATTGGAGGAACCCAGACAAGATAAACAATTGAACAGAAGACAATTTCACTGGAGTCCTCATCTAAAAGGCTCCAAGATTTGAAGTACGGAAAGGATTTTATTATGAGTCTGCACTAGTATATGAACTTCGTGATGGCATCAAACAGAGCTCTAGTTATATTTAAGTCTTAAATCTAAAGAGAAATCCAGTGATAAAATCTGAGGATTTCTTGTAAATCAAATGGCAAACAACCACTGATTTCCTTACAGAGGAATATTTTAAGTTTAGCTCTTTGATTCAGAATTGGAAATGAAGCTAAAATAGGTTTCTAAAAAAATTGAACTGTAAACTGTCATATTTCATCCCACTGAATGCGAATGAGCGGAGCCTCTAGGATAAACTTGATTAACATAGAAAAGGGTAAAATCTTATTTCTGTTTCTACAGAATAAAAAGATTTTTTTAAACACCTCCAAACTATGTTCATACTTTCCAAATAATAACATAATAACACATGCTATTCCTCTATCACTCAAGCAAATATTTTCATTTTAAAGAATGTGGCTTCCTGTGTCTCTTTTCCTAAAATCTGTTATTAAAACTTGGCTGCTATATCCAGTAATTTAGAATTGGCTGTTTAGCTTCAAACTCACCTTTGTGCAGTCTGAGTCAATGGAGAGACCTGTCTCAGTGACAAGATGATAATAGTGATATGAAAAGCAAAATGGCAGCACATACTAGGTGCAGACCTGTGCAAATATGTACTGTCATTTCATTTTCAAAATCACCTAAAAGTTGGTATAATTACTATTTTTCTTATAAAAGAGCAAACGGCACATATGGAGGTTAAGCAATCTGTTCAATGTTGCACATATAGGTAAAGTCAGTTCATTAGACCCTCAAGTCCATGATTTTTATTACTCTCCTCCATGCTTTCTTTACTGCTTAAGAGCAGAAAGCACCCAGACAACAGAAAGAAAGTGACCTGGGTACCCTCTAGGCCTTAGAAAGGCTGGGGAAGCACAAAGACCTCCAGCTACATTGTGGAGTCTGAAGAGAGCCTATTTGTGACTGTGAGGCTATGTCAGAGACACAATAAATTCTGTAGCCCTAAACAGTAGCAAAGAGCTCAGGTTCTAGTGTTGGTTGAACCAGGGTTCAAATCCTGACCTGGGAACTTACTAATATGACTTTGTTATTTAATATTATTGACTTTCTTTCTTTTACTGTAAAAGAAAAATGATAACAGCATCCATATGAAAGTTGCAAGCTGTAATATAATAATGCACATAATGCTTATAGATCATACTAGACATAGGATAAAGTCCTAACAATGTTAACTACTACTTTTATGGACTCAGACTAAGTAGAGCTTAGGAACTAACCTCAGCACATACTCATTGCTCTGATACTGAATAGACATCTAAAAGATTACAGGTTTCTTGACTAATTAACGCCATCATTGCCAATAATGGGGATTGAGGTGGCCTTTGCATTCAGAAAGGAAGTAATCATTACTGACCGAGCCGATGAGGTTGGCTCTGTGACTTGGCGCTGCACACGGATGCCATGGGCACAGTTCTCCTGGACCACCAGCTGGGTAGAGAGGGGAATGTCAGGGGAGGTGTGGCTGATCTTCATGGAAGAGTCAGGGCACGGTGTGGGTGGATCTAGGAAGTCCTCGCTGTTCTCAGGCTCATTGGTCTCTGTGTCGGTGTTGTTAAGAGGTTCCTGGTTGTTGTCTTTGCTACCAGAGAGTAGGCCTCGTTCTCGCCACGGAACCCAGCAGAGTTTCCAAGACACGAAGAGAGACACACCAAAGAGGGCAAGACCACAGGCAGTGACCACAAGGGTCAGCAGGCTCACTGAGATATCTGAAAAGAAGCAAAGATCAAAGGTCAGTGTGACTGTACCTCCAATATACACCCATTGCACAATATGGGCAGAATGACCTTCTCATCCACTAATCTCTAAGAAGCTGAGTGCAAGAGGCCAAGCCGGGGGATGCTGATTCTGGGGCAGTGACAATGAGAATTCAGACACAAATCAGAGGAACAAGCAAAAGCAGAGAGGAGGCAACCTAACACTCAGGATGTGTTTAGAAACAATAAGCAGCCTGCAGCAGCAAAAAACACATTATACTGTGGGGGAGTAGAAGTGTTCTGCAAGTTGAATGAGACCCTATTCTACATGCAGCACAAATCATTAATGTTTTCTGAGCAGGGTACTTTTAATAGTCCTTTAAAATTACTCTGTCATCTCAGAGAGCTATATAATGTAATTTAGGAGTTAAGTCACAACTTTTTAAAACAAGAAAAATCACAGTGTTTTCTACTTTTACTATTAACTTTAAAGGGTTTAAGCAGATAAAGTTCAAAATTTATGTGAATTTTGCAGTCTCAAGAATACCCACCATTTAGTGGTCAGGTTCTCAGGACTCTGGAAAGACTGTCATAGTTTGAGCTTCCCAAGAAGCAAAGCCTGAAATAAGTAACTCAAGAGCAAGAAGTTTATTTAGAAGGTGAAGAAAATGCAGAGAGGGGAAGTGATCCAGAAAGCAGACAGTAAATGGTGCATCATCAAGCCAGTCATCACAGTAGGGGACCAGTCTGTGGGGATGATCCTAATACGTGAGAGTTACCCCACCCAAGGGATGAGGGGCCTGGGCTGCTTATCTACCAACACCTTTCAATCATTGACTTGAGGGTGGCTACAGGACAGGAAGACACCATGAGCTTTAGTGACTAGAAAAATTCCACATTGAAATCAGTGCAGAGGTGATAATGGAGGTCGACAAGCATGCACTGAAATGGTAAGAGGGAGGGGACAGGGCAGGTGATGGTAGCATCTGTACATGACCACAGCCCTAAAGCCATGTAGTAGCCAATGGCTATGCTTCTGACTTTCAGAACAGAGCCCAATCCCCTCCAGGTTCCTACTTTATCCTACAGCAGAACCAGGGAAGCACCGGAATCATTCCTGGCACTATTACTTTAAAGAACACCTCTACCTGTCCTTCCTTCTACTACACTCAGAAACTTCCTACTACACTCAGAAACCCTAATAACTCTCCTGGGTTTTGCCTCTGTTGTCCATCATTAATACTTGAATTGTCTCCTCTAAAGGTTTCTGAATGTCTGCTATGTGCCAAGTACTATGCTAGGCTTTGGAGAAACAATGGGGAGCAAGACAGACTCCATACCTTCATAGATTCACATTCTAGTTGAAGAAGTCAGAAATGACTTCATCCTCACCATTTCAATTGTCCACAGCAACACTAATGTTCTATGATCTGTGATAAGTTGCTGAGGCACGGATGGACCCTCAAGCAAGCAAGTCAGTTATCTACTCGGTCAAGCTAATCAACTACCACCTATGTGCCTTTTTCTTTTCAAGAGAGAGGGGCAGTGGTGAGAGAGAGAGAGAGAAAGAGAGAGAAAGAGAGAAACAATTTTATTTTAGTTTTTCATGTGGCCTTCATTGCTCCAAGACTTCATTGTGTACGTGATGCTGGGGTTTGAATTCGTGTACTCATGCATGTGAGGCAAGCACCACAACCGGTGGGCCACCACTCCAGCACCATCCATGTGCTTTTCAACAGGCACTTGATCATTCTACCAAATGACAATGCTCTTTCTTCATGAAAAATTGCTCTTGAGAGAAAGTCAGCTGCCAGCCTGGTGATGGATCTAACAGATCTCCCCTGTCTCCCAATCAATCTTTGCCCTTGTGGTGAGATGATATAACATCTCTGTTTGAAAATATTTGGTTTCCAGTTCCTAAACTGAAATGAGATAAGCAATGGAAAATAAGGAAGGGTATCATCAATCCATCGCTGAACCAGTAACTTTTAAGGAATTTCTGGAATTTAGGAAAAGCCAATCAGTGCTGAACACCTAACACAGACAAATAAAGGGACACTGACCACAAATTAATATGAAAAATTCTGGGTACAGGGATGAAGGAGAGGGAGAACAGTCGGTGTGGGCAAAGTAAAAGGTACTACAAACTGCACTTCACAGAGTCCCAACATGGGGAAAGGGAGAACATGATTTCACCCTAGGCTCTACTTGGCTCACAACTCACACAGAAGAGTGGAAAAATTCATTGCTGCAGACTTCTAAGATAAATGGTAGTGCTGGGTGCACAAGGAAGGAGAAGACACAGACCCAGTTCATCAAGCTGCCCCAGAAAATACCAATTCCCATCCCCTAATTGAATTTAAAACCAAAACAGGCTCCACACAGTGGTGAAATCCCTTAATACATTCTGTATTTCAAATGAAGGCAAAACTCCTTCCCTATGAACTGTTAATTACTTCAGCTTTGTCCTGACACAGACATGGTTTGGAAACCACGAGCAAAGGTTAAAGGAAGGGCATGCTGGGAGGCAGTAGGGTATAGGAGTGTGAGGTGATAACTGTATTATAATTCACTACAAAGTCTCTTCCCTGACACAATGCTTCCCTTCCTGGGACTAGCCTAAATCCCAGTCCTCTGGTGTCCTGGACATGTGGCTTTCTCTGGCCAATGAAAGATGAGTGGGTATCTATGGTCCATCCCACCACATCTCTTGCCTTATGCATAAGAGCTCTCAGATTAAAGCTAATCTTCCAGCCTGACTCTGTAGCATAAAAAGAATTGTGGCACAGGACCAAAGCCCGGAATGAAAAATAAATTCAAACCTGACCCACAGATTGGTGCAGAGCTGCAAGCAATTCACAGATCTGTGAGCAAAACTAAAATGTTTGGTGTTTTAAATCACTAAGATTTTGAAGGGATTTGTTGCCATGGCAAAAAAAAAGTTGACTAATATGCATGACTGTCCATATTTGCTGTCCAACACTGAGATACTTTTAAGAGGAAAAGGGGGTTATATTAATAACTACATGGGGATAAGATACTTAACCCAGGATTGTCCGGGTAAACTAGGACATATGGTCTTCCTGGACTTAAGAATCCCACATGAGCCCTGAACTCATCAGCTTAGTACAAAATGTCTTCCCAGGATTTAGCTTGCCATAGACAACATGCCAAATAACTTGAAGCCCTGGCCCACTTTTACTAGTATTCATAGGGCCCCTGACCCTACTCAAGAACAACTCCAGCTTTTTAGCTGATTTCCAGCTGATGCACTCAAAAGACAGCTTGCTCACAAGTTCAGGCATAGGGAACCATGATAGCAGAGGTCTTGTCCATTTCAATACCTAGTGCATCTTAAACAATTCCTGGAACACAGTGGGCATTCACTAAATGATGAAGCTCATCAGAGGAGCCCTGTAGTCAACTTTTATCAACCTTGGATTAGTGTTGTGTGGGTTGTGGCCTGTCAACTCTAAGGGGTGCTAGTCAAAATTAGTCTTACACATTTTTGTGCATATAGTCATTACAAAAAAATTCTGACAAATGATAAGAGGGGACTTTCATTATTCATATTAAGATACGATGTGAATTAGGAGTGAGCCAGGGAACATCTTTCTGGAGAAACCAATGATGGCCTACAGTGCCACACCAGCCACTAAGTATAATCATCTGAAATTCTTTTACAAATAGTTCAGTGTGCCTGCTAGATGCTATATTTGTGATTTTTCCCCCTCTTGTCAGAAAGAAGTGAGCATCACTACAGCCATACTCCCCACTCCAGACCCATGACCTCAGCAAATGGAGAGAGAATCAATTTAGAATCATAAAATAGTTTTATTCCAGAGAGAAGTTATTTCTCAAGTTAGGTGGTAGGTATGTGATTATTTTTATTATTAATCTTTAAGTAATATATATTCATTACATTTATTGTTTGGCATTTACAGTACATTTCATAGTAAAAATTGAAAAAATGTAATGGCAATAAAAATAGATAATTTTTTTACAGAATAAAAACAGTATAATTGATCCTTTCATTCAAGGATCAAAGAAATAACATGGTGCGTCAGGGATTAAAGGAGGCAAATGGCACACCAGTTTTGATCCAGATCCCGGAACGGCCGCTACTTTCATTGGGGGTGATGGTACTAAGAGTTGTGTGCAGTGCATCTTTCCCACCGAGGCGATATGCAGTGGAATACCCTGCAATTAGGCTCTAACCGTAGCACATGATGTACCACAGCAATGTCCCTACACACCAGAGAGTACTCTGTGGTACCACTGGACTCAGCAATATCCTAGGGGACATATGTAATTCTAGCAAATCCCTGTAAGCCTAAGAGTACACATTTTTTTTTTTGGAATGGCAATAATTATTGGCTAATAAATAAAAAGCTTGAACACTCATGCAATGCATATGGACTGAGAAACAGTAGTTGTCCCTCTAAACTGTGAGGGGCCAGGAAGAACACATGAACGGACACTGTAAAGTCATGAGCCAAATGGAACAAACTCAAAAGTGGCCAACCACACCGAGCCACCAAAGTAAATGGATCCTGACATGAAACAAATTATGCAAGAGGCAAATTAATTTGTGTATTGAGTTTTATAAAATCACAGCTAAGAGTGAGAAGCATGGCTACAGCGGTGGCCAGAAACAGACATCCTTGAGATGCCTTCTGATCTAGAAATAAAATAACATGACTGCCTAAGCAAAGGTAATATTCAAGGGGATAAAATCAAGGAACTTGACTGAACATAAACCAGAAAGAACAATAAAACCCCCAAAGACTGTAGATATTCAAACAAAAGAGATAGGATGTATAGTATTTACACAGGAGGTCTAGTATTTAAAGTTTCCAAAAGATTAGGAAAGGGCAAATGAAAGTAAAAATCATCAAAGGAAAAATTTAAACTTCCCTAGAAATGAAGGACAAATTGACAGGGTGCTCTGATAACCTATAATAAAATAATACTACCTTAGATGCATTATTGTGGCATTTCAAAGCATTAAATTTGGAGAGAAATCACAAAATTTAAGAGATGAAAATAACAAGGACACGAAGAAATGAGAACCGTACTGGCACTGGATTTCTCATCAGAAACAGTAGATAATGGAATAATATCTTCAAACTTCTGAAAAAAAATACATTCAATGTAGAATTCTCTACCCAATATGTTATCAACACAGTCATTTTTAGATCTTAAAGAGGTTAGAAAGATTACATCCCATGAATTTATCATAGGAAGTTACTAGAAGATGATTGAGGAGATAAAAATGAGACAGAAGAAGATGCAATATATAGGAAAAACTGCATGTAACTCAGAAGACCAGTGGAAAAAAGTCTCTGAAAGGAGTTAGGCAAGCTTGGAGCAGTTATATGATTAAGCATTTAAATTCACTACACAGTTAAGAAACAAGTGTGAAACAAGGAAAATTCAACCAGAAATCCAATGATATTAGAGATCATCATCCATAACTTTTAGATATGATAATCATATTGTGGTTATACACACATGCATTTGTATATAGATATAGATAAGTGTGAATGTGTGTGTATGTGTGCACATGCGTTCAGAACAATGATACCCTCCTGATCTTAAGACAACTGTGCCTTGGGGGTCTAATATAGATAACACTGGGAAATTTTGTTAGGAAATCAGGCCATGGAGAACTTGAGGATATCACATGGTGCCTTGCAGAGAAAGTAGCAATGTGATTAGACAGAGGAAATAGGCAAGACCAGACAGCTTTCATGAGGAGATGTTCAGTATTTCAGGGAATTGAACCAATGAGGAAATACTGTAGTAGAATAAACCTCAGGGATCATCTAGTATGTGCCCTGTGAGAATTCCCACACTGACATCTTTTCATGTGACTAAAAAACCTTCATTTAATACTTCATTTTCAGTATTTTAAAATTTTACATAACATATCACTTTTACTATTAAAAAAATAAAAATATTGCTGTGAACCTAAAACTTCTCTAAGAATAAAGTATATTAAAATAAAAGTGAAAAGGGAAGAAAGGGCAGGAAAGGAAGGGAGAAGGAAGAGAAAAGGGAGAAGGACTGTTGGATTCAAACACTGCAGCATTCTGAAGGTATTCGGTGAAGGAGAATTTAACTCCATACACACCTTAACAGGCCATAAGGCATACTCTGAATGGTGATGCTAGAGAATCTTGGATAAGAAGCATATAATCAATTTAAGGATAAAACAAGATCCTTGGTGTTTAAATGAATGAAGTTAAGTTGTCTGGAAAATGTGATATTGAAGAGATATTGCTGTGTAATTATACTATAGACACCACACACAGGAGTTATGAACATGGATTCCTGAGTCACAAAGTTAAGATCTATATCCTAACATTAATAGTGTAATCTTAAACAAAATTTATCTGTATTTTATTTTGTCATAATAACAAATAATAACATCTTGGGATGGTAATGAGTACTTAAAAGGTACTGGTACTCAACGAATAGAAGTTACTGTACTTTTGTTGTTGGTGACATATCTCAGAACGAGGCTACTTCAAGTTCAGACTTATTCTTATAGGTCTTGTACGTCTGCCAATAAGTGATCACCTTGGTTACTAAATAGTGAGGCCTGGCATCAAGTGTATAACAGATGCTCAATCAGTGCTTAGTGAACTGAATTACTGATGAAAAGAGAAGAAGCTCCTATGGTACAACGAATATTTAGTAAGAGTTAAAGTAGGAGTATAACACAACAGTGTCAGAGCAATGAAAGTCACATGAAAAACTAAATAAAATTGATTCTGATTCTGTCTTTCTCTCTCACTGTCCCTCGCTCTTAAAAAAAAGAGGGGGGGGGAGCGAGGGGTACAAAATAAAGAAAACTAGCCCTTGCTCAAGAAATTACTAGTCAAAAGAATTTCAATAGTGATATTCATAATTCACTGAATACTACTAAAGCCCAGAAATCAGGGGTACATAGCCAAATCTGGGATTCAGAGAAGGCTTTCCATATGATTAAGACAGAAATTAGTACCAAGATGTGGTATGCGTGTGTGTAGTGGGGGTGCTATAATAAAATGCTAAATATGTGGGAGCAGTTTGGGAACTATGTAATGTGTAGAGATTGGAAGAATTCTGAGACATGTGCTTGAAAGGTCTACACTGAATGGACCATTAAGGGTGATTCTGGTGAGGACCCAGAAAGAAAAAAGAGGAGAGATGTAGAGAAAGACCAATCTTCTCAGAAAATACCTAAGTAAACATGAACATATTGTTGGTAGAAATATGGTAAAGATTATTCTGATGAGGTCTCAGAAGGGAATGAGGAACAAGTTGTAAGAAACTGGAGGCAAGATGGCCCTTGTTACAAAGTGGCAAAACACCTGGCTAACTTGCGGTCATGTTTTACTGTTTTGTGGGAGGTAGAACTCATGAGCAACAAGTTAGATACTAGCTGAAGTTATTTCTAAACAAAATGTTGACAGTGTGGTTCCTCCTTATTGAAAGAGAGAAATCACTTAAAGACAAAATTACAAAGCAAAAAGGAACTAGAATTTAAAGATTTGGAAAATTTTTGGCATATCCATATTGCAAAAAATGACAAAGCATATTGCGCCACAGACTTAAAACAGCCACCCCAGGTAGAAAGCTGACAGCTTGAATGATGGGGAAGGCAACGGGTAGGAACAAACGAAGGCTGTCAGATTTTGATTTTGCAGGATGATACCACAGTGATATTTAGCTGGCAACATGCCCTATTCTTCAAAACAGGGGAAGAATGACCCAGAAGAAGATTCAGAGATCATCAGATCTACCTCGTGGATTTCAAATGAGGTTGAAACATAGCCTTGCTTTCAACAGGCCAGATAGCCTCCACCCAGAGTGATCTGAGCAGGGCTGCCTAGAGGCATGAGTGTGGGGCCACGTGGAAGAGCCCTGGAAGTTCAACATATGTTTGGCAGAGCTAAAGAAGCAGAGTCATAGCTCCATTTGTCTAGAAAGAGGACCCACTGCACCAGTGGGTCCAAAAGGCAAGACCTCAACCCAGTGAACCTGGAGGGAAGAATTTTGAGAAAAAAAAAAATGATTGTTTTAAGGCTTAACACCTCATGGAGTTTGCCTTGCAGTTTGGGCTTACTTATAACTTCTTACTCCTTTCGTCTTCTTCCCTTTTGGGATGTAAACTTCTATCCAATGCCTGACCCTCCACTGTATTTTGGAAGCTCATAATTTGTTGTCATGAGTTCAAATCTGGAAGAGTAATTTGCCTCAGGAGGAGTCTCATGCATATATGATTTAGATGAGACTCTGGGTTTTAGGCTTAACATTGAAACAAGGGAATACTTTTGTGGTTTTAGGAATATAATAAATGTATTTTGCAAGTAAAAGATGTGGATGTTAGGTGACTCTGAATACAATGCTATAGACTAAACAGTTTTGTCCCCTCAGAATCCATGTTGAAATACTAACCTTCAATATGATAGTGTTAGGAGGTAGGGCATTTGGGAGGTGATGAGATTAGTCCCTTTATATAAAAGACTCCACAAAGTTCCTGCACCTCTTCTGCAAAGGAAGAACACAGTGAGAAGATGGGTTCTGTGAACCAGGAACCACACCCTCACCAGACACTGAGTCTGCTGCTATTTGGTCTCAGACTTCCCAGCCCCCAGATTAATGAGAAATAAATTTTTGTTGTTTACAAGCTACCTAGTCTATGGTAATCTGTTAGAGCAGCCTAAATAGATTAAGACACCAAAGATAAGCAGTGAACTGAGTTCTACTTATAACCACTTCACATATACACAGATGACGCCCAGTCATCTGGCTATCTGGTCAAAAGATTTCACTGGGAGAAAGGAGCGGCCAGGGCTGCTGTCTATGACCATGCATGCTGCATAGGGTACTACTACCTGTTTGATTTACACAGTATCCCGAGAAAGATCTTACATATTCCAAGCAACATAGGTCCAGCTTTGCACCACTTATATTTTGTGCCATGGATAAATCACTGCCCCACAGTCTTCCACATCTTTCCTAAAGGCCTGGATGTGGCTCTCACATTCTGTGGTTCTTGTCAATCTGCCAACTGACCTTGGGTTCACAGGAATATCTGTATCTCAGGCTGAAGCCATTATAATAATTTCCATTAGTGACCACAAGGCAAGGATTGCTATCCAACTGGAGGCTGTAATTTAGGGCCATTCCTGCCTTTTATTCTTGCAGCAGTCATGGTGCTCTTAGCACTGGCTCATGGTGAAAACTGCAAGGATTAAGGAGAATTAATGTGGGCCTGCAGGGGACATACCATTAAGGTACTGAGCCAGGTAAACAGAGCACATGGCTGCCTTAAATTTAAGAAACCTAAGGGCTAATAAAATGAATGGAAACTGGCAACTAGCATTAGTTGCATCTTTCTACGACCATCATGAAGTGAAGCACGTATGTAACAAAACTATGCCTCCAGTCCTCAGAGCCTTTCCTCAGAAGGCTGCCAGATGATTCTGCCTGTGTAACTAAGCAGCTGGCCTAAAATTAGCATTGAGAGAACACTTGCTGTTGCACCTTCTATTTGCAAAGTGCTGTCTCATGGGTGTGACCAGCTTCTCCTCACACTGGCATCACCACCTCTGCCTTGGCCAGATGGAGCAGGGACTGCTGAGGCTACACGGGCTGGAGTCATAAACACTCAACGATGAATTTTAGCTCTTCTGTCCATAACTTCTCACCTCCGAAGCCTGCTGCACCTGAGCCTGCTGTCTGCATAACAGAAGAGTTTAAGAATCATAATCAGGCTTGTTTCTGTTTCCTCTCTTTTTACTTGGACTCTCCAGAAAGTATTTAATTGGGAGAGGAGGAAAATACTATAAAAGAATATTTTACCACTTACTTATTTGGAAGTGCTTGTGAAATCTACTGTTTTCTGAATCATGAGATTCTGGCCTGTGCAAAGTAAGCAGAAAAACTGGATGAGCTAAGATTCCTGCAAAATAATGGAAAATAGGTGCTGGGGACATTTGCCTGAAAAGAATAACTTGAAACAAAACTTAAGAACATGCATGGGAAGGAGACAGGCCAAAGACCCCCCTTAATGTATCCATGGGAAATTATAGTCCTCCCTGCCTAGCAGCACTGTGTGGGGATGCAGAGGTGTAGGAATTGGCAGCTGGAGACCTGGCATCCAGCTATTCCCCAATCTCCACTGCCTACAACCTGTTAGGCCATTTCCTCTCTGTTTGGGGAAGAAATTCTTCCTTGTCTGGCTATGCACTTGTATCTGTATAAAAGCTTGTCACAGTGCTCTATGGTGGTTTTTTTTTTTTTTTTTTTTTTTTTTTTTGTCATCATTTTTAAGCCTGGCACTGCTGCATTGGCCACACCTCCCACAGGACCCTTTTCAAGCTTTTTCATTTGGAGTTCTTTATTAGGCCAGATCTGGTCTTGGTTTGATCCAATTTATGTTTAAATCTCTCATCTACCCTGTGGAACAAGATCAAAAAGTTGGCTGACAAACACCTTTGTGGATCAGCATTTAAAAAATCTCATAAAGCAGCATATAATGTGGGGTACTTCCTTTCCTCCTACCATTCCTGGCTTGCATGAGGAGTGACTTTTCTCTAAATGATCCTGGTCACTCACCGCTTTTCTATTCAAAGGGGAAGTGAGTTATATGATTAGAAAGCTTAGGTTTAATCCTGCCTCACCCCTTTATTTGACATTTTCCTGCCTGCACAGGGCATGGTGCAACATTAGGAAGTTTGTTATGGCTCCAAACCCCAAAGTAGACATATTTTCTTATCTGGTCCTTCCTCAGACACAACTGGACACTTTCAGGACAGGACCCTGGTCCTTAAACAAGCCTGACTGAGAGCAGGCTGCACATGTGCTCTTTGCTAGCTGCATCTATACTAATGTGGCGGAGGACTCCCAAACCCTTTTTTTTTTTTTTTAAGAGAGAGAGAGAATGAATCAACTTTATCTTTCATCTGGTTCCTGTCTTTCCAACATCTAGTTGTGTATGTGATGCTGGGGTCCAAACCTGGGTCCTTAGGCATGCCAAGCAAGTGCTGGAACCACTGAGCCACTGCTCCAGCCTCTCCCAAACTTCTTTTGACAAGAAGAGAATTAAATGGGGATTTTTTTTTTCCAGGTAACACAAGGCGATCAAGAGAAAGGGTAAATGAGGAAACGATTTGGAGACTAAGGGAAGACTTTTTTAAGCACTTGTGAAAAACTTCCCAGAATCTTCTAATATTTCTTGAAAGAGGGAGTAGAGCTCCCTGGGTTGCTATTAAGGACAATGGACCAATGAATTCTATGCATGAGTCTGTAGGCTGTTTAAATTCCAGGCATTTCAATTTGCATTCTATGATTCTGAAATAATATTTTCTCTTTCAAATTATAAACTTAAAACATCCTATCCTTATCCAGCATTTGTATATGATACCCTTTATAGCCAAAGACACTCTTCCAACATCTGATTAATACTAAAGCTATGTCCTAGCATTTGCATAGTCCTGCAATAAGGAACTGTGGAAGTCTCATTTACCACTCCAAATTCATTCTCCTCCACTCTTTCCCCTGCTTTGGGCCAATTGAGGGTGACTCATGTGAACTATATCCCCGGTCTCCCTTGTCTTTTGTTTCTGCTCAGTTCAGTTGATAGGAGCTTTTAGTGGAAAATGGGAGGACAGGAGGAGAGTACAATTAAGTGGTTCATTCTTCCCACTGTATTATTGCTAAGCCACCATGTTGCATGTCTCCCTCTTCTGAAAGTTTTAGCTCTTTTTTTTTTGGGCTGCTTCAGACCTGTGAGTGGTGAGAGCTCCATTCTATTACTGGTACTGGAATACACTACACTACCCTTTTCTGGTTACCTTGAATCCTGACCACATCTTTGTAAAACAGCCCTTGTATTAAACTTGCCTCAAATTTCCTAGTTTTACCATGTTTCCTGTTTCCACTGGGAGCCATATTGATTCACTGTAGAATAGGTTGTTTTCTATTCTGAGCACTACCTCTAGTCACCTTGGTAACCTCAGGGAACCTATAATCATATCTGATCCTGAGATTCCTAATATACAAAGAGAGATGTAGTGAGATAGAAGGGCTTTGCAAATCTCATATTCTCAAATGGAGTGAGACAGTCTATCTCTAAAGGATCTTGTACAACCCAGCATGATGTCTGACATATAAAAGGAACTCCACATTTGAAAAATGACAAAATTCTAAGCTATGTATCATTTCCATTTTATATCCATTCCTTATTCCACTAAAAATGTGCTTCTGGAAAAGGAACTGCCAAAAAAGATGTGTTTAAGTATATAGAGAGCTAGTATTAAGAGTATTTGTTCATCGTGATTGAAAATGATACAATATTCCATATTCTTCTGAACATTTAAGAATCCATGGAGGCAATGCAATATTGCAGGAGCCTGGACCCTCGAGGCAGACATTATTTGTTAAATTAACTTCATAACACACTGTGCTGAGCTGCTTCATGTAAAGACATTATGTAATGGAGGCATAAAGACTTCTCCAGAATGTGCCAGAGAAATGATATCTTCAGGAGAAGCTCTAATAGCCAGATGATGTCTCCAAATAGTCTTGCTCCTATAACCAACCATGAAAGAACCTCTGAGTAGATTTATTCCAATTCCCATTCTTCTGTAGTATTTCTCTCTGTCTGGCTTGAACCTTGGTCCATGCTAAAAACACACCATTTCAACATATAACCCCTTACCAGCATGGACCATTGTACCCCAACCAAAACGAATCCCCCTGTTATGGATCTGCCTATGCTAAAGTATAACCAATTTTAAATTAGTTATAATTAGGTTAAAAACATGGGCTCTTTTGTCTCTGTATTTAACAACCAACTTTCCACAAATTACATGGTTTGAAACTAACTTCCTTTCAGCAAATATTTCATGCTACTGAAATTAAGGTGGTTTTTTTACAATCACTACTTTTCACCAACAGTCATACATGGAAAGTCACACATAATCATATTATCATCTGAATGATAAATAATACTAGTATATAATCAAGAAGGGTAGTAACTATTCTATGGAGCAGTGATCAGTAAAGGAAAAAAATACTCAAGATTTCAATATGACTTAAACTCAATTATAGTTGGAAGATACAAGGAATAACAGTTCTTTTTTTTTTTTTTTTTGAGGAATTTAGTGCTTTAATCTTCATTTCTAGAGCAAGAGGCTAAGTAACATGCCAAAGATACAGCAGTCAAACAGTGGAACCAGGAGTGAAACTCAGGATATTGGGTTCTAACATGTTTGCACTGGCTGGACACATCCAATAAAGACCAAGTTTTTAATTATCAGTCATGCTGCCCTGAACATTCACAAGACCTACCCAATCCAACACAGAAAGCTGTCTACCTGCTCTCTGTGTTAGTCAGCTTTTTTTAAATTTTTATTCAATAATCATGGTCTTACAGTTAGGAGGGATTTGTCATCAAACAATCAAGAACAAAAGTGTAATGACAGAACAAGCCAATACTGGTGTCAGACCATGGTTTCCCCCCGTTGGGTTCCCCATGGTTCCATGTTTTCCCCTACTTAAGCCCCAAGGTAATTGGATATCTCCTGGAAGTGGGAGGTTCCCCTCTCATTATATTCCCCCATAATGCCTCCCTCTGGTCTCCTTGATGTCCTTCCTATTCCCTTCCCCACTCCCTACTCCCCTCCCTACATCCCCCAGGAACCTAGGCAAGGTTCCCCACAATTGTGTAAAAATTCATACATGTTGAGGTAATTGTTAGGTTAGCCATCTATCATACTGTTTCTGCTTGTATTCTAGCTTCCACAAATGATCTAGGAAGCGTAGGTAAAAAATGGTAAAACAGCCTCACTAAGCTCAAAAATGGGTGATATTCTGGAATACACAGGTTACACAATAGTTAATGAAATAATAAAAGGCATCAAAATTATTGGAAAGAATAAGTCATTATTAACATTAAAATATAAGAGAATCAACTAAGAAGGAAAGTGATCAAGAGTTATATTTTTTTACAAATACATATAACTCCATAGATCTCCTAAATACCAATAATATCCAATACACAATTCCTCTTAAATATTCCTCCCACAAGTACTTCTAATGAAATACTGTCCCCCTCTCCCAATCCCTAGGGTCTAGGGTCTGTCCCAGGGTTTCCCAGGCCTCTGACAGATACTTATTTATTTCCTACTGTTATGACTCCAGGAGACTATGTTAGAAGATACTCAAACAGCACTGAAAAATTAAGTGTAGGGAGAACCTATTTCGGCCATTTGCTATGACGTTATGATGCTTCTTTCTACTGTGAACAAATGGATTGCTATGTTACCTAGAGAAAGTGGTACATCAAAGCCTAAACAATATCATTTCCACCAAAAAAGCTTGGTAAATATGTAACAAGGAAATGGAATAGAAGCATAAGGTGCTTGAGTGTCTTTATAGCTTGATTATTTTCTTGGGAATTTCTAGATACTTGCTGTTGCATAACAGAAGGGAGCTTCTATTTCATTATCCCAAAATGAAGAAGAAAATGCTGCAATTAAATGCCATCACTATTAATCATAAAGTAGGGATGCTAATTATCTCAAGGAAAAGAAGTAATGACCAGTTTAGGAGTAAGGAGACTGACCATTAGAGAATACTGCCCCTCTTCTAAAATAGGCAGCGACTCAAGTTCTGTTCAGAAATTTGGACAATTAGAGAGAACACAACCAGAGTGAGCTGAGAAACCAGTGTGAATAATGATGTCTGATTATTACTTAATGCTGTCTTAAGAAGTAAACACTCCTGAATGAAAACTCCTTTGGGTCGATGTTGGTCATAGAGTTTCCTTTCACTTAAGGAAAAATAACAGAACCATTACTTTAGTATGGGCATTGAGAGGGAAGATAAGCCCACCTGATCTTTAGTTCCCAAATTCCTCTGAAATAGGTTTTTGTGATAGCTTAACCCCTGGGGAGCTGGAAATATAAACCCATTGTTAAGTGTTATCCTTTTGTATTTCTTTTTTCTTTTATTTCTTTTTTCTTTTTTCGCATTTTAAAATTTTTTATTAAGGAGTTGAGTTATTGTACAATCATAAATGCATATAAAGTAACAATATGATATGCATTTGTTCTTAAAACAGATTACCCCCATATTGTCCACACTACAGGCTCTTGAATCTTCTAAATTTCACCCCTACAAAAAAATATAAATGCCTATGTTGTGAATTTTCCAGAATTAAATGATTGCATAAGTATTATTTGGAGACTCTGGGGGGTAAAGAATAGTCCTTTTTTCATTGTTCAGATTCCATAGTTGGAGGAAGCAGGAGGAATGTAAGAGTCCTATAAAGGGAAAGAGTGTGGAGAAATAATGGGAGGAAACCAAAGACTCAATCATAATAAAGTATTTTGAGGTAAACTTTTGCCTTCTAAAGTATTAAAAACATAGAGCAAGCATACAAAAAGGGGTGGGCAAGAAACACAGAGGTTCAATCCAGGAGGCCCCCTAAAGAGAAAACTGAGAAATAGAGGGAAAAATTATCATTAAAATAACATTTCTCAACATGAAAGAAAGATGTAAGTTTTTTTTTTTAATCAAATGTCAAGAAATGCTAAGCAAGATGAATGAACAAAGGGCAGGACAGGCACCTAGTCACAGTGCTGTGAAATTTCAAAATTTCAAGATTAGAGTAATACCATATCTAAAACTAGAAGAAAATTGTCTTTGGACTTCTCATAAGTAATCAAATGTTAGAAGACTATGAAACAATGCCTTTAAAATTCTAAGAAGAAAATATTTTCATTATGGAATATTATATATATACATATATATATATATATATATATCTCCAATTCATTAGTAAAATAAGAGCAAAATAACAGCATGTTTAGAAACATGAAGGACTTAATATTTAAATCTTATGTCCCTCTTTCTGAAAAATGTACTTGGCGATGTACTTCAGATATATTTTTAAACAGAATTTGAAAAGAGAAAGTAGGGAAACACTTATCTAACCTTCAAGAGCTAGTGACATGAGATCCCAGGAACTCAGTTCTGTGCAGACTGGAAATAATAAGAGAAAAATACTGTGAAGAAGAAAGTGGATTACCACTACTAAATGTACAATCAAAAGGCTGGATATACTTAATATATAGTGAAGAAATATGCTTCTCTTAAAATATAGTGAATAAGCATATTTCTTTTGTTTACGAAATATTCTTAGTATCTTGGGATAGAAAACATCATAAAAAATTTTTAAGAAAGAGAGAAGGAGAGTTTTTTTTTTTCATCTGGTTTTTGTTTTTCCTTCATTTAGTTGTGTATGTGGTGCTGGGTATAAACCCAGGTCCTCATGCATGCCCGGCAAGCCCTCTACCAACTGAGTCGCCTGTCTGGCACCTATAAAATAGTTTTAAAGACACAAAATGCCATACAGGAAAGTAACAACCAAACAGAGACAATTAAACATGCCAAAATTTTCAACATCTGTTGGCATGTAGCTGAAGACTTTGGATGCAAGGAACTTAATCCTTTAAAAGGCACAAGAGTGGGGTTGGGGATTTAGCTCAGTGGCAGAGTGCTTGCCTAGTACACGCAAGGCCCTGAGTTTGGTCCTCAGCCCTGAAAAAAAAAAAGGCACAAGAGTAACAATCCTGAACTAGGTTTTCTTTTCTGAGAGCCCAATCACACTTCATAGTTTAGTAGTTAGGAATTTTTTTACAAAAATCACAATATTATACTACTGATAACATTAGTTCATATCTGAGTGCCTACCAAGTGCCAATGCTATGTAATGAAATTAACTGATCATCACACATTTATGATTACCACAATTTAACAGCTGAGGAAATGGCACAGAAAAGAGAAGTAACTTTCTGTAGGTTAATCTTACTCACTCTAACATTAGAAGGTCCTCTTAACTAATGTGAATGGTACTAATTGAAAAAGTTGGTTAAATATAAACAAGGGAAAAGCTTTGTGAATAGGATTTCAATAGCTCAGGAAATAATAGCAAGATGTAACAAATGGGATTCATCAAATTAAAAAGTTTCTACCCATCAAAGAGTATGAAGAGAAAACCTACAGAATGAGCAAAAATCTTTACCAGCTACTTTTCCAACAGAGGATTAACATCCGGAATATACAATGAACTCAACAAATTCAACACACACAAAAAAACACAACTCAAATAACTCATTCAGTAATCAGGCAAATAAACTAAACAGACATTTCTCAAAAGTATTACAAATAGCCAACAATTAGATTTTAAAAGTTTCAACATCTTTATTTATATAAAGGAAATGCAAATCCACACCACAGTGAGATTTCATTTCCCATACCAGTTAGAATGGTAATCATCAAGAATATAAATAATAATAAATGCTGATGGGGCACTTTTTTTATTTTAAATTTTTTATTTTTGAACAACCTTACAAGATTTTAACAAAATAATATAAAATGTGTATAAAATGTGTATATATTCTGGATATTGCAATTATCCCCAGGAGTGCCCCCCCAATTACCCTCCCTTATCCCTCCCTTCCCCTTCCTGATGGGGCACTTTTATACATTATTGGTAGGAATATAAATTAGTACAATCACTATGAAAATCAATATGAAGTTTCCTTGAAAAAACTAAAAATAGATCTACAATATGGTCCAGCTATATCACTCCTTGGTATTCATTCAAAAGAATTAAAGTGAGGACACTTTAGATATACATGCCTATCCATGTTTATCACAGCACAAATCACAATAACCAGGTTATGGAATCATCCTAGGTGTCCATCAACAGATGAACGGATAAAGAAAATCTGGTATATATACACAATGGACTTTTACTCAGCCATAAAGAAAAACAAAATTATGTCATGTTTCAGAAAAAAATGGATGGAGCTGGAGTGCATCATGTTAAATGAAATGAACCAGACTCAAAAAAAGAAATATTTTTTTTCATATGTGGAAGCTAGTAGGGAAGACAGAAAGATTGAGAAGGACACCATGAACGTAGACAGGGAAAACAACACAGCACAAGAAGAGGAGCAGAAGGGAGGAGAAGGGAGAGATAGGGAGGAGTGGGTAAAGGGAGGTATTAGGGAGTGGAATTGATCAAATTATGTTATATGCACGTGTCAATACGCCACAGTGAAACCCATCATTCTATATAATTAATATGTACTAATAAAAATATTGGTTAAGATAAAAACAAAAACCACTCACCTTAAATCTTAAATATTTTATTTTATTATATACTTCATTTTAACTTAAAACATTAATTTGCCAATCTTTCGGAATAAGGTAAAGTTATTTTCTTTAAAATAGGTCCTCTGATTATAGTTTTGTGCCATTATTACATCAAAAATACCCATAATATTATTTTGTTAGATTTATTCCGCATTTCTTTAAAGTAGAATAATTTTCTTATTTATAAATATTTACTAATAATAATTTGTGGAGGAGGAAAGTGCTTCTAGTTTTTACCACTTCTTTCGATCTTGACAACTGCTCCTCCACTATTAACTCATCAACTTTTTTAAAAAAATAAATTGTCTTCATTGAGCCTTACAAAGCATCTGATTCAGTTTTTACTGAAATAATTCTTTCAGTGTTCATATTTCATCAGTATACAATATTTAATTAAATTGTGTAATTGCAACAAGTACTATAGAATAAACAAATTTGGGGGAAAATAACTGCTTCTTAATAAGTATTCAGCTTAACTTAGGGGAGCAGAACTAAATGAGAACAGTAGTGAATCTGCAATCTATGAGCACTCAGGATGTCATGGGTGTCTATTGAAACGTTTTCTACAATAAATGGGAATCCCTTTTAATTCTAGCCAGACGGATATCTGGAAACTGGTTAAGAACAAACTAAATGTACTGTCAACAAAGTGTGTAGGTATGTAATGTTTGGAATCAACATGACAATTACAGCCATCTCTCAGTGTTAGTTCTAGGGCATTCTCTTTGCTCTCAGATACCAAGATCAGTGGATGCTAAAGTCCTTTATATAAGATGCTCTAACATTTGCACAGAACTTTTAAATAATCTCTAGATTACTTATAATACCTAATTCAATGTAAGTCTTATGGGAATAGTTGATTATATGGTATTGCTTAGAGAATGATGAAAAGAAGAAAGTCCGTATATGTTCGATATAGATGAAATTTTTTCTGAATATTCTCTATATGCTGCTAGTTGAAGCCATGGCTGTATATTCCAGTAGATACAGAAGACCTGTATAATACAGAATGTAAATTTTTTACTATCACAATGTAATAATACACAGCATAACAGCCAAACAATATACTCTTTCCACAAAAAGGGGAGTCCAGAGACAATGTCTAAGATAGATAAAATAGGAAATAATGCATAATTTTTAAGTTGAAAATGTAACAAAAAATAAGCCAAAATAATGTATAAAATTGAAAATGGGAAAATTCCTCTTTATACACACCCATTCCCACATGCACACCCACACACACACAAACATGTACCACTTACAGTATTGAGAGAATTACCAGAAACCTAAACCCTAAAAAGGGTCAATAAACACGGCTGCTTTGGGAGTGGACACGCAGGTATGAAACTTTTCTCTCTTTTCAATAATGGATGCTTTTTAAAACACTGTAAATATTACTTGGATAAATGCAATTAAAATTGTAAATAGAATTTGGAGAAGTTAAATGTAATATAAAAGAAAGATGCTTTAAATTTGGAAGCTGAAACATTCCAAATTCTGACTAATGAGGATCATTAGCAGACCGGGTGGGGGGCTCTCTCTCACGGGAAACAGCTGCCAGAAAGCACAGGGAAGCACCTGCAAAGATTTCTGTTCTCACAAACTTCCCACGGCGCTGCCCACAGGGTACCTGCGCGGGGAGGGCCCAGATGGCCACAAAACGGTCCTGAGTCCGCGCCTGCGCAAACAGCCCTGGGAGGTGTGCTTCAGGGGCACTGTGATTAGGCACCGCCTGTCCTTGGGCTTTGCGGAGCCTGTGGTGCCCAGCCTGCCATCTGGCTACCTGCCCGCCTCTGTGAGCTCACACCTCCACACTAGCTGGCCAAAGGAGATTAGAAGCCTTGGGTTGTGGTCTCTCTCTCTCTCTTTTTTTTTTCCCTGATCCGGAACCAGTAAGTATCACATAATACGGATCTTCTATATTCAACTAATTTGACTTGAAGAGAAAAATGAAAACAGGGCGTCAATGCTCATGGATGAACTCTGCATCTCCCTCCCGACAACAGATATTTTTTCATAATATAAAAAAGTGACTTTTTTCACTTTACAAGTGTAAATTTTATTATAATATTAGGAAGGTGGCTTCCTTAGCCCAACTAAGAACAATGGACTCTATAGCACTTTTTAGTTAAGGTAATATTTGAGGACCTGTAGGAAACTTTGTATGACCAAAATAGAGCCAAGTTGCTGGGCCACAGCCAATGCCCACAGCAGGAAAGAGCAATTAGCAACTTTCAGCAATTTTGTGCTTATATTCATTCAGCAAGCAAAGTTCTGTTTAAGTAGGCCCCTATGCCTTAATTACAAAGGTCAGTGCAGAAAACACTGATGAAGGCCAGGTGCCTACAGTGGGAAATTCAAGCACACTTCAGGAATGTTCTTGGGAAGCATAATAAAGTTATTTAACAACTTGCTTGCAAGTGTAATAGTGAGAAAACAGGAAGAGAGCATATGATTATGCATTAGAGGCATATTACTTATTTCATAACTATCTAAAAACTCTACCAAAGAAATAACACTCCACAACACTGTTTTTAATAAGAATTTTCATAAAGATTGTGGTTCAAATCTTAATATCTTTGCATGTGGCAGATAGCTTCCAACTTTCAGCTCCTAAAACTTAACTTTAAATCAATTCTTTATCTGACTTTATACAAATAGCTCCAAAAATCTATCCTTGTGGCCACAGCCAGGCTTCTACCATATTTTAATTATAAACTAAATGCTCTTTTAAAGAACTGGTATAGAAGTGGAGAAGTAAACAAAACAAAACAAAACAAAAAAAAACCTCACATCACCACTGTATTCAGAAGGGCTTGTGATAAGCATAAAAATATCAATTTCAGTTTGCTGAAATCAGTACTATGCAACACAAGAGACCTTTCCATGTCAGAATATCTACTGATGCAAAATGCAGAGCTGGCAACAAGCAGGAGTCATAAGTAGTTTCCCAGACATGACAGAGGAAACCTGCTCTATCAGATCTGACCTCATCAGTTTGGGAATTCCTCGCTACTTTGATGCCCAGGGGCAGGACACATTTGTTATGTATGTTACTACTATACTCTGGTTTAGAAGAACTACATTTTTGTACAAATATGAAAATATGCCTGAGTGTCATATCTATGATCTTGCATAAAATCAGGGACACACCCTGTCAGATGATATCTGTGAATTCAGAGAACTTGCCCTTATTAAGTAATGAGGTACCACCAGCTCACAAGCTCATGAGAGCCAACTATTAAATTTTTAGGAATTTAAAAAACTGGCTATTAAACACAACCATTATTAAAAATTAAATTACACAAACTTACAATTAAATACATTATATTGCAAACTAAGGTAACAAATATATCCTAAATGATCATTTGTTACTCATTTTACTATTATATGTGCTCATGGCATTATTTATGGTCATGCCTGTGTGGTGAAAATATTAGCTAATGATGTGCTACCATGCATCTCTTCTCAACTCTAGGCTCAGCAGTATCATTTGGTAGGCTGAAATGGGCCACGTTGGAAGCATTCCTACCACTAAAATTGCAGCCACCATAAACCAGGGCTGGTTTTATCATTTTATTGATAACTTATGAAAGTTATACCTTACTAAAGTCTTACAAAATTTTAATAACACAAAGAAAAATGTGTCACATTTGTAACACAAAAAAAATTGAAGTTTTATTCTTCTAGAATTCAAAAACCATTATATCTGATTCAACAAAGAAGTTGCTCACATTATCAATGAATAAGCGAAGTTCTGACACGTGTTGTTTAACTTTGATTTCACCTGTTAACATAAATGCAACTCAACCAATATGTGTGTTGGACCTACACTCACTCATCTGTCAGTTGCAATCAAAGGTTGCTATGGGTACAGGACAGGGGTTTAATGAAAATCAAGGAAAGCAGCCTGTGAGAATCAACTGTAACATAATCAATAAAGTTCAATGTATATTTTATGAATTTTCCTATATATCTTTTATATGAGTAGCATTTATTAAAAACTTACATGTGTATATTTATGAATGTACTTTTTTTAAAAGAAAAAAGAGGACAGTGAGAGAGAGAGAGAGAGAAGCAATCTTTAGTTTTTCATGTGACTTCCATTCTTCAGATACTTCATTGTGTACGTGGTGCTGGGGTTTGAACTTGCACACTTGCATATGCCAGGCAAGCGCTGTAACCACTGAGCAACCACTCCAGTCCTATGCATGTACTGACAAGTACTTTTAATTCTAGACAGCTGATTGCTACACATGTACCAGTATGTCGCTATCCCCAATCCAGGCACTGTGCAGACTGATTTTTCCAAGGAACTGTACACAACTAAGTTTATTCCAATATGACCATTGCTCTTTAAATCAGGTCTTCAACTAATGCAAAATTCACATTTTTGTGCTCAAAAGATGTGCTCATCAGTCTTGCTTTTGCAGTATAAGTGGCTGTCACCAGATGGCAACACGGTTGGGCTTGACCCTGGGCAGTTAGATGTAGAGGAAGATTAGAAATTTCTGAGTCATAATCATATGCAAAGAATAAATCCACTTATGAAACAACTAAAGAACCCTCATATTTCTCTTTCTGGGAAGCTTTCTTCACAGCAAACAATTTTATCTTTGAAGCAATAGTCATGAAATTTATATATGCTTGATAATTGGGCAGCTTATTAAAAGTATAGATTCCAAGGCTGTACCTCCAGAGATCCTGATTCTGGGCGAGGCCCAGGTATCTACATTTTAAATAAACACCTCCAAGTATCTTTGAAGGAGGGAGGTGACTTATAGTTCACAGTTTGAGAAATGCAGTATTATCAGACACTCTGATCACAAACGTGATAGCTTTTCTAAGCTCCCCCACTGCTTTCTTAAGTAGACTCTGGCTTTAACAAGCTGTTCATAAGGAAATATCTTTCTGGGTCTCTGGTTTTTCTTTTCAGGTGGCATGAGCCTCAACCTTCCCACCCTTTCCCCACCTCAGTTTTTTTGTTCTTAGTGGGGGTTGGGAGAGTAAGGACATGTATTGGTTATCATAAATAGCCTAATGAAAAAATCTTGCTGTATTCTAGAGGGACTCCAACAATAATGGAAACACAGGAGGCTTCCTGCGAATTTGTTTTGATAAGCTAGCTCTGGGGCACTTTTCATGATGCTCGTGAACCATCAGCTAAATTGGCTTAGGACTTCACCAGGAATGGACAGCAAGACCACAGGTCTTGAATTTCAAGATTCCACTTATCCTCCACAGTGAAGGCTGGGCCATGTGCCCACCTCTATCTGCTGGCACTGCTGCTTCTACTGATTGTCTTCTGGCATCTGTTACCATAACTCCCTCTCACTAGGCAGGGAGATATCTTCCTTTTTGTTTTGAACACAATACATTTTTGGATGTTTCCAAAACAGCAATTCATTCTTGGCATCAGCATTCCTGAAAATATCTTCATAGCATTTGCCTCCTGAAAATTTCCTAGATGTATATTAACCAGGCCCTTTTTTACATACCTCTCATCCTTTCAATGTACGCTTTAGTATACAAGACAGTGAAGTATTTTTCCCCTCCTCTCCACTTGTGAGAGTTATGAAAGGAGAATCTAAAAGGTCTTTTATGTTTTTCATTCCTCTTGAGCTATTTGGACTCTGACTACATGAAATTATACATAGTTTTAATCACTCATAGTTTTTTTCCTATATCATAGTACACAAGTCCAGCTATATCCAGCTCAATTAAATATAATAAAGTATTAAGTGATATATGATTTTTAAAAGAACCCTCTATAAATCAGATACCAGTGTTGCTGCTCTGGCTGCTATGGGAAGAAAGCATAACTTCAGCACCTTAGGTACTTAGAAGGCCCCCGAAATGATTTTGCAGAAATCATCTGCACAGTAAAGTTTTAAAACCGCTATGCAGGAACACTAACTTCAACTTGGAGCTGGTTTTTCTCTGTCATTTAAGTAATATGCACCATTTCTAGCTTCTAACAATACTATAGCATCACTGGCATGGTGCCTTTCTTAGCTGATCTTTTCATGCCACCATGACAGAATTGTTCACCTGAAAATATCCTGGGCATGACTTTCAGAGTTTCAACAAGTCAATGATAAAGTTTGGCTGCAGAACTTTTCACAATGAAAACCCAATTCTAGCATGTACTCTGGGGGAAGGAGCATTAACTTTCAACTAAGCACACATTAGTCCTTAAGAAATTATCCACTACATCATAATGCCCATGTGCCTACACAGTGCACAACATAATAGTTACTTTACTACTGCAAAAACACATTTTGTTTGAGAAGACCCTTCAGATTCATAAGATAAAGAAATCTTCCAATAGTTCTTTTTACCACCTCTCTTTTTTCTTTTTAATTACAGTTAAATTGACTTTTGGTCTCAATAGAGCAACCAAGAAGGTAAGACATAGGACTTTTACAAATGTAAACAGAATAGTCTGTACAATAGAGCACATAATGAATTCTGACTTTACATATTACATTAATATCTTTCAGGTTTTGGAAATGCAATTCCCTGCCCTACATTTATGACAACGACCAAAATCCATCCCAAAACACCGATTTAGACAGGTTGATAATTCTTCTTTCATCTACTCAAACATTTATCAAGTGCCTACAATATGCTTCAGGATACTGTATCATACAGATGCATAATACATAGCCCTGTCCTTCAATGAGCTCCCAATCTAATAAAGGAAGCAGATAAATGGTCAGATAGTGTTTAAACTGTAGGTACACAGACAGGAAAAGTGCATAAGAGAACGTAGAATCCAGGTGATACCAAACTGAAGTTTAAAAGAATGATCAGGAAGAATCCACCAGAAAGGAGAAGTAGGAGAGCAAGGACAGTCATTCTAGCCTGAGAGAACAATCTGGAAATTTTACACCAAACTCTACTGTTACTATAAAGCAAGGAACAGTATATTGTGAAGATACATGGGCTTTTTTTTTTTTTTAGAGAGAGAGGAAGAGAAAGAGAGAATCAGCTTTATTTATTTTTTCATCTGCCCTTCATTTCCATGACACATAGCTGTGTATGTGGTGCTGGGGTTTGAACCTGGGTCCTCAGGCTTGCCAGGTAAGTGCTCCAATTGCTGAGCCATCACTAAAGTCCCATGGGCTTCATCTTGTTGTGGTCTAGAGACTATTTTGTTTCACAAAGAAAGCAGCAGAGCCATATATTTCTTAGAAGGACCATTTTGACTCTCATTGAAGATAAATTTAGGTGATTCAAGACAGAAACACAAAGCACATTAGGAGGAGCCACAATAATACAAGAAAAAAATCGATGTTCTGAAATATGGTAGCATAATTACAAGGTAAAACTGGCAGATATTAGTGACTGTCAGATGTAGAGAATCAGGAGTATATAGTGACGGTAATGGAAGTTTCTGGAATGACTCCAAGTTTCTGATTTGAGTGACTAGGAGTACAGATGGTGACACCCATTGAGATTAAAAAAATAAAAAATACAAGCCATTCTGGGATTAAGGAAATTATTTATTCATTCATTTAATATTTGGGCACCAGGAATTGGTCCAGGTCCTGCAAACATAATAGTGAAGGAGAAAAAAAATAAGCTTAAATGCTAGAAGGGGAAGGCAAATAATAAACATGCAAAGAATATTATGTCACATAAATCTGATATATGTTCTCCAAAGTAAAATAAAGTCATGAAAAAAAAGGCAACATATGGGTCCTTTCTAGGGCATTCATTGAGCAGAGGTTAAATGAAGTACAGTATGGCCATGCAGACCTTTTGAGACAAATATTTCAGGCAGAGGAAAAGCAGCAAGTGTCAAGATCTGTTATGGTTTAATTATGTGGTGTCCCCCAAATGCTCACGTGTGAGACGATGCAAGAAGCTTTAGAGGTGAAATGATTGGGTCATGAAAGCCTTAACCCAATAAGTGACTTGATCCCCTGATAGGGGTTGACTGAGTAGTAACTGGAGGCAGGTGGGGTGTCGCTGGAGGAAGTGGGTCATTGAGGCACGCCTTTGGGGTATGTATTTTGTCCTTGTTGAGCAGAGCTCTTTCTCTGCTTCTTGGTCATGTCTTGAGCCACTTTTGTCTACATGATGTTCTGCTTCACCTCTAGGCTGATGGAATATAGTCGGCCATCTGTAGACTGAGACCTCTGAAACCATGAGCCCCAAAATAAACTTTTTCCCCTCTAAAATTATTCTTGTCAGATCTTTCGGTCACAGCAGG
>PVKS010015947.1:0-39607 GCA_004027875.1 Aplodontia rufa
CGGGTCACCCTGATGGGTACAGTGCTTGAAAGCTTGCAGGGGGCACAACTAGAGACAGAAAAACGATGCTTCCTCCTCCAGCCGGGATTCCTCAAGAGTCATTTTGAAACACTAACAGGAACCATGTTGCTGTTCAGCAGTGACCAAGCTGGGAAGGACAGGACAGCACTTATGCAGATCTGAGCCTGGCATTACTGAGTCCCAGGGCAGACCTCCCTGCTGCCGAAGATGCTCTGCCACCAAACGCTATGGGAGAGGACAACAGGACCGAGCCTTGGGGCATGCTGCAGGTTTCTGGGCCCCGCACATGAGAAGGCTGGTAAAGTTCACCTGCAGATAATTCTGCTGCTGGTTCCTTCATTAACTTTCTTTATCCAATAGAAACTCTTCTTGAGAGTTGTTGAAATGTGAATACCTGTTCAAATTCAGACTGCCCTTTTAACTTCATTTAAATCACTATTATTACACAGCCCAGTCTTCCATAATGATGCACCTTGGCAGGCGAAAATGCATCCCAGGTGCAGGCCTTTAATGAGGATCTTGGTCCAAGAGGTGTAATTTCGCCAGACTGCTGAGAAGCGTTCCTCAGTTTTGCCAGACCCACCCCCACTCACACTGAACCGTCTGCCCCTTAAGACACACGCTGTTGGGTTTTCCTATTGTCTTATGGCACTGTCTCACCTGACTATCTTTCTATCTCAATCAACCTGTCCTTTTTTTGGGGGGTGAGGGCTACTGGGGATTGAACCCAGGGACACTTAACCATGGAGCCACATCCCCAACCTTTTTTACTTTTTATTTTTGAGACAGGGTCTTGCTAAGTTTCTTAGGGCGTCAATAAGTTGCTGAAGCTGGCCTCAAACTTGTAATCCTCTTGCCTCAGCCTCCCAAGTTGCTGGGATTGCAGGCATGTGCCCAGATACCCGTCCATTCTGGGTATAGCAGTAGCATCATAGTCAAACAGTAACAGGAAGGTCATGTTCACTTAAGCAAATGACTGTGTAATGACCTTGTAAGCAAATGACCTTTCAAGGTCATTCAGTTGAGGAAAAATTGCTATAGGATACAGTAGCCATGAGTTTTCACACATTGAAGAAGCTGGACCTTCATACAGAGGAGCCTGAAAACTCTTCTAGAAATTTCCAAAAAGCAAACCTCCCTTGTTCTCAGGGTAGCAAGAATCTTGAGTTGAATGCATGCTGTGTGACCCTGAAGTCACCAGGAACCAGTTGGGCAAGTAAACTTGATGGAATAGAAAGGTCCTGATCACCAGGAAATGAGAGACAGGTTTTGGCATAGCATGAGGCCTGTCACTCAGACGAACTCCTTGTCAGTTTATGCCTAGGTCCCAGAAGAAGGGAGACAGAAGGAAAAGGCAGAGCCAAGACAGCGCTGGTCTGCGCAGACTAACACGCAACGCGAGAAGACGGGAATCCTGTTAGACAGAAAACAGGAGCGACTTTGGGACCTCAGAGGCTCCAGCAAGTTCACAGTGACCACGGTTCTAGCACTGGCAGTCCGAGCGCCTAGAACCCACAGCTACAGAGGAAGAGGAAGAGACACCAGTGGCTCTGAGCCAAGACAGTGCCTTTGCTTGTCACATCTTCTTTGTGACACCTCCTCCTGCAGCACTGTGGTCTCGGCAAACAGAGCATCAAGGGGACCTGGAGAAGAAGGAAAAGAGAAACGACAGGGGCCAGGTGAAATTCTAAGAATTCTTCATGAGCACACACGAGTCCCTCCCCGGGGACTCCCAGGAAAGAGGGGTGGGGGACATAATGGGCAGAGAGCTCTTCTTCCTTCCACACCGAGTGGGAGACATCACGGTCAAGGTCATTTATTCCGATTATTAACCTGAGCCCATTGCGACCTCCAGACAGATTGGGTGGAGATACCATGAGTTTCACTAAGGTTTCCAAATACCTTCTTCCTGAACGATTCTCACCAAGCTACGTGGATACACGGGCAGGGAGACGGAGAATTAGCTACCCGCGTTAGGACAGGTTCCCCGGGGAGCAGACGCAGATCCATGTGCAGAAAGTGAACCGTGGGGGGCTTACAGGAGCAGAGCTTGCAAAGCGGGAGAGAAGCAGGAAAGGGGGTGGAACCTGACAGCAGCCACAGCGCCCCTCACCCCCTGGAATTCTGAGGCTGGCACAGCCCTTTGACTCTGCCTTTGAACTTCTGCATCAACATCATTGGATCCCTGCCCAGGGAAGGGATGTGCTCTGGAGAAAGGAAGCTCTCTCCCCAGGGAAAGAAGCCAGCAAGGAGCCACGGGTGAACTCAGGACACCATAAGAAGAAGCACCACTCCTGAGGGTGGTGGGATCTTGGTGGCCTCCCACGGTGTCCCGACACCTCCTTCCCTGCAGCGCTCAACTGATTCTGGATCTTTCCAGGGAGTACAGGGAGGGCACAAGCCCAGAGCATGGAGGCTGACCTTTCCAGCCCCTCTGCTCCAAACTCTATGTTGAAAAATGACGGGCCGGGGTGGAGGTGGGGGATTCAGCAGAGATCTAACAGGGAGGCAGCACTGGTAAGCCTTGAACACAGTGACGGCAGGTGCCTTCAGTGCCATCTGAACTCCCTCGCGCTGTCCCTGCTCCTCTTCACCTTGGCCAAGGGACTGAAATGATGCATATCTGCATTTACCGCTGAAGTCCTGCCCTTTGCCCTGTGGCACGTGCTAGAGACACAGGGGTACACAGACAGACAAGACCCGCAGACGTCAGGGAGCTCCAGGTCTACGCAGGACACAGGCCATGTATGGTAACGAAGAGTGTGACACTGCGGCACAGATAAAAAACGGGGTGCAGATGCCCACATGGGCAGCAGTGGGTGCGACTTGCAGGCTGAGCTTCGAGGGCTGGGAAGGAGGAGGCAGGACTGCTCATGGAGGGGCAAAGATGTCAGCTCGCATCCCTCGATAGCACCACATGTGAAACTAATTTGAGGACATATTTTGGTTGTCCCTGTCTCGTTGATGATAACCCTTTCGCACTTCCTCTTAATACCTCAGGAAACCTCAAAATGTCTCATCTTTCAACCAAACTTCCAGGAGTGCTGCCACCTACAACGAAGCTAGAGCTGAGAGCCGGATTAAATCAGCAGATGCTAAGGTGCAATGAGGGCGCATCTTTCTTCCAGATTTGCGCTTTAATTGAAGACTCCTAATCCTAAGGGCCTTCTACTGAGGAGACCTGGGAGGCAGAGGTTCTGGAGCCTGTGTCCCCTGGCTGCCCAAGCCAGCCTCCCTCGCTCTAGACCCTCACCTGCACCGCACCCAGGTGTGCAGAGGACAATCAACCATCCGCATCCTCTGGGGACACTACTTTTCTCACTTTTACGGGAAAGATCTTTGAAGCAGGTGAGAAGAAAGTGTGCACCTGCGTGTTCAAAGAGGCCGGAGCTGAGAACAGAGGCCGGCGCTGAGAACAGAGGCCAGCGCTGAGAACAGAGGCTGGTGCTGAGAACAGAGGCTCTCCAGCGGGGCGTGGGGCAGCGAAACGCAGGAAGGAAGCCTGGATTTCCAGAGTCATTGGGTGCCAGCTCACCTTCCCAGGAATGAAGATGACCTGCCACCAGCGCTGGGATCGGTGCACGGCGTGCCGTCCATATCGCCGGCTGGCTTGCCTCCCACCCAGAGCTGTTCTTATCTCTCGGGTCTTTCTTAGGTGGAGTTCAGCATCTCCTCCTGAAAATGCAAACAATATATATCCGTAAGCTAAATGAGAGATGGGAACAATGAAGAGGATGTTTGTGTCTCCCAAATTCCATAGGCTGGAAGCCTAACTTTCAGTGTGATGAAATTAGGTGGTGGCAGGGGACGCGGGAGGACTTTGGGAGATGATTAGGTCATGAGAGCGGAGCTCTCGTGAATGGGATTAGTCCCTTAGGAAATCCAGAGAGCTCTCATGCTCTCTTTCTTCCATTGAGATACAAAGAGAAGCTGCATCCAGTAATCCAGACGACAGCCCTTACCAGAACCCAACCTTGCTGACACCCTGATCCTGCACTTGTGAGAAATTTCCATTGACATAAAGCCATCTGGTCTACAGTAATTTGTTATAGTACCTGAGCACATCAATACTTCCTTTGTTTTAAACCACCACCCATTCTTACCAATATCCTTTCCAGAAATTCAAATACATACAGTCAGATGTTTGGTTTGTTGGGATGACTACCCAAGAACCTTGTGTGTTGTATGCCACTTTCCTTTTGGTCCCCTAAATGCTGACTCCAATCTCAAACCAATGCAGAATGAGACAGCAACGTGGCCAGAATTGACCCTGAACTGCTGTTTCTGCCAGCTGGACAGGTCTGCCCTTAATCACACTGTCCTACAGACTGGTACGTCACAGCTCTCTTTGGGACTTGTTTGCATTTGAGTCTGGTCTGGTATTGATTTAAGAGAAGGCAATAAGTCACCAATCTTTATGGGCAAGATAATTGCAATGGGACCTGTCCTTCCAAAGCATGTGTTCTATTTATCACCACCAGATTCAAGGGGACTCCCTCTCAACATTCCCTGCCACTGTTGCGTCCCCACTGGGGATGGCCCAGTCCCTGCTCTCTTGGCCTCTAATGCAGCCAGTAGCTAATCTGTTAAATTCTCCTCTTCCGCCTTGCGCTACAGAGTTTCTGAGCCTTAAGTCCTTCTTTTAGAAACACCTTTAAATTGTGCAGACAAAGGACTTGGCACTTGCCTGACTGAGAAGGGGGTTGTTATTTTTATATGTACTTCTGTGGTGAATTGGTCCAAAGGTCATGCACAACTCATAAGGTCTTTCTGCAGCTGCTGAAGAATCCATTTCTCTAGCAATCTTTCTTCCAAACTGTAAAAAAAAGCAAAACTCAAACTAAATTTATCCTATCATGTGGACATTTATTTGACAACCTTTTATGGGCAAGTGGGCACAAAACTATTCATGCAGTTGTTCCTGCATGAATGAAGACTGAAATGAAGTCCCAGATCCCAGACTTTTGAGAGCCATGAACATCCTAAGTATAAGAAAGGTGTGGTCAAGACAGAATATTCCAGAAGCATGGTTCAGTTATTCTTAGCTGAGGCGACCGGAAACTCAGAGGCTGGACACAAGGTCATCCAAAGCTGCTAAAGAATTCATTTCTCTTAACAATCATCTGAGTGGCCAGCCTCAGATGCCCTCCTAAGGGTGTGTGGGCCACAACTGCATAAGCTGTCCACACATAGGGCGTGCAAAGTAACGAATGTCCCTAAAACATGTTAGCCACCAGGAACACCTGAATACTCTCACGTCTCCTAGGAGAGCCCACTTCCGATAATCATGGTGCTAACCAACACACTATTATTGTCACCAATAAAAATGCATTTACTGTCACTCTGTATCTAGCAAAGTGTCAGATTCCGATCAAGGTCTGAATAATAAAAGTGCTGACAGTAGCTGCCGTGGGTCACCCCTCTGATAAGGAGAGCTAAATACCCATACGTCTTTAGATCCTCTTCAATTGACATCTAGATATGGGGACTGGCTACGTTCACCAGATGGCTGATAAATCTGTATGTGAATTACTTACTAATTAAAGAAGGAAAATAATTAGAGGAAAGGACACATTTGAGGTGGGAGACAAAGAATGCTACTGCATCTCATTGTGTCCACATTCTCTGTGGAACATGGGTGGTCTGAGCCTAATAGAAAGCTGGGCGTGTGCAAGAGTTTTGTTAGGATTGGGTAAATATACAGATTGAAATGCCAGAGAGAGGCAGTCTGAAAAGAGATCAAGGACTCAGGAGAATTGGGGAGTCATGCGTGGAGTTTCCAGAGGACTCAGGATAAGGTTGGGATGGTAGAAAGAGAAGGAGGGTCAACAGGAAACACACCCATAGCAGCTTGGGAAAAAGGCACAGCAGGGCACCAGAGCCCTCTGGCAGAGAGGAGGCTGATGATGAAGGGAGGCCAAGCAAGAGAGCTCTGAGGTTTCCAACAGAGCCAGGAGGTACAGCAACTTCACACTGATGAAGTTTTGGTTACTCAATGGTGCGCTAGTCTATAGCTACACCAGTGCATCCCCAAAGTGTATGTATTAAGGCCCTGTTGCCAGGCATGGTGGTCCACATCTACAATCCCAATGATTCAGGAGGCTAAGGCAGGAGGATCACAAGTTCGAGGCCAGCCTCAGCAGTTTAGTGAGATCCTAAGACCCTGTCTCAAAACAAAAAATCAAAAGGGATGGGGATGTGGCACAGTGGTAAAGCACCCCTGTGTTTAATCTCTTGTACCAAATTAATAAGATAAAGGCCTCGTCCTCAATCTGGACCCAGAATCCCCATCAGGATTAGATGTACTCTTTCCTTTTCTAACCATGAACTCTGCCACAACCATCTTGCTGATCTCTGCTACTCTTAATTTAGGGCATGTTCCCATATGGCTCAACTAGGAGCACTGATTCCTTAAACCATTAGACTTTCTTTTTAAAAAAGAAAGAAAGAAAGAAAGGTGGCGGGGGAGAGAGCGAAGCAATATTTATTTAGTTTTTCATATGACTGTCATTCCTGGAACACTTTGTTGTGTACATGGTGCTGGGGTTTGAACTCGCGTACTTGGCATGCCAGGCAAGCACCACAACCGCTGAGCCACTGCTCCAGCCCCAACCATTAGACTTTCTAATCCCAAACTACAACTTACATCCAAGATCACTGTAAATACATACTCACTCCGGGAGGTTCGCCAATCCATCCCAGCTGGATGACTACATCCAAGGAAACCTCCAGAAGTCTCAGGGTACCTGAGCAAACCAACACAAAAGGCACAAGTTTCTTTTTAATGAAGCTACTTATGCTGAGTCTGATACAAAATTACTGCATTGGCAAAAACAACTGGAAAATACAAAAGGAAACACATGTAGATTTAAAAGAGCCGTAGTCTGTATTCCTCCACCAGAAGTAGCCAGCACATTAGCATGTTAACACTACTTCCAGACTTCTATGCCACACAGGTAGCATATTTTATTAAAATGTATCCATTAGCATAATAATACACCCTGAATGCTTTTCCATGTCAAGAAATTTTCTTCTACTAAAATGGTTTCAATGGCTGCATGATACAGATTAATTTTTCAATTTTTCATTTTTATAAAAGAAATTGTGCCTCTTAGGCCTGCAAATACCTCTGTGCAGAAATCTACCATTACTCCTAGAGAGGGAATCCGCAAAGCAAAGTGCATGAGCCTTCATAAAGCTTTCAAGACATCGCCACATTGCCCTGCGGAAACTTTTCGATTATCTGTTTCCTCCTATCAGACGTGTAGGAAACGATGCTGCTCCTTGTTCCAAAATCATGCAATATGGAAAAGTCCAGCCTCACCAACTGAGACCGGCTCTTCGTGTTACAGAGGAAGCCATAAAAACAAAGTGGTCAAGGGTGTGGGCTTTAGAATCCGATAGTCCCGGGCTCAGGTTTGTGGTTCTGCTACTTGCCCTACTTACCCTGTGTGAGAATGTCACCAGGAGCTTTTCTTTCTTTCTTTCTTTCTTTCTTTCTTTCTTTCTTTCTTTCTTTCTTTCTTTCTTTCTTCTTTCTTTCTTTCTTTTTTATTAAGGAGTTGAGTTATTGTACAATCATAAATGCATGTAAAGTAACCATATGATATGCATATGTTCTCTTTTTTTAAGATAGAAGGACAGTGAGAGAGACAGAGACAGAGAGAATCAATTTTTATGGAGTTTTTTCATAAGGCTTTCATTACTCCGACTCTTAGTTGCGTACGTGGGTGCTGGGGTTTGAACCCGTGTACTCGCGCATGCCAGGCAAGCATCCCCGAGCCACCGCTCCAGCTCCATGCATATGTTCTTAAACCAGAATGACCCCTACATCACCCACACCCCAGTCTTGATTCTTCTATATTTTGCTCCTACAAGCAATATAAATGCTTAGATTATGAATTTTCCAGAATTAAATGATTGCGTATTACTTGGATTCTCAGGAGGGTAAAGAGTATGCTACATTGTTGAATGTCTCCCTAGATCCCTCCCCATTCTCCATCCCTCTCCCTCGCCCCGACAAACAGCATATCTATGGTTACCTTAGAGTACGTGTTGCTACGCCTTTGCTGGGTCTAATACAAGAGTTTGACCACCTTTCACCCTCAGCAAGTTATTAAAAAGGCATAACCTTGTAACCAATCAACACATGTAAGTTAAACAGCTTCCACCATTAGAAGTCTGATGTGGCAACACTCATATTGGACAAAATATTTAAGGATAAGCGTACAGTTGAGAGTTTTGACATATTTCCATTCCTGGAATCATCACCAACATGAACGCTGGGAACATATCCATCCCCCTCTAAAGTGTCCCTGTACCCTTTTGAAATTCCTCCTCTAGGATTCCACCACCACCCCCAAGCAGCCATTATTCTATCGCTTTAGATTAGTTTGAATTTCTTGAATTGTAAGTGTAATGAAACAGGATTCTGCTTTTTTCATCTCGTTTCTTTCACTCAAAACAATTGCTTTGAGATTCATCTGTGTCGTCACATCCACCAGCTGCCTATTCCCTGCCCTTGCTGCGTAGGATTTTGTGGTTGGATGGACTGAAGTTGGTCTCCCACTCATCTGCTGATAGACATTTGAATTGTTTCCAGTTTCTTACTATCACAAATAAAACTGTGATGAGCAGGAAGGTACGGTTCTTTAGTTAAACATACAATCCCTTTCTTCTTAGGTAATTGCCTAGGGTTGAGATGCTTCCATATGCGCTAAGCAGATGTTGGACTTATTGAGAAGCTGCCAAATCGGTGGAAGAAATCACGCTGAGCACAGCCAGCCAAACCCACAGAGACAAGGGTCCAATGTTCTCCCTCATTTGTGGAGGTTGGAGCTAAACCCAGGCCTCTGCAAAATAGTCAATTGAATGTATTAGACCCAGCTAAGGCTTAGCAACACATAATCTAGGGCAATCACAGAGACTTAGCGGAGAGGCAGGGATAAAGTAGGTGGAGGAGGGAAAAGGAGGGAGAAAAGGGAGGGATCTAGAGGGTAATTCTGATTTAAGAATATATGCATATCATATCGTTACTTTAAATGCATTTATGATTGTACAATAACTCAATTCCTTAATAAAAAAGATTTTTTAAATTTTCTAAAAAAAAGAAAGGACGAGAGGAAAAAAAAAGAAGAAGAAGAAAAAGATGTCAAATGGCTTTCCAAAGCAGTTTTCCATTCCCACCAGGAGGGCGAGAGTACCCGCTCTTCCTCCATATCCTTGTCCACATGCTTGCTACGACCGGTGCTTTTAGTTTTTGCCCTTCTCAGGGGTGTATGGTAGGATCCTGTGGTCTAGGTTTGCATTTCCCTAATGACTCACGTTGGATACCTTCTCCCAGGCTTTTCTGGAATTTGTATATTTTCTTTGGTGTAATGTCTGTTCGGGATGCTTACCCATTTTTAAACTAGGACACTTTCCTACCGTTGGAGTTTCAGGACTTCTGTACGTACCTGGATGCCTATTGTTTGTCAGATATAGTTTGTAAAATATTTTCTTCCAGTCTGTTTCTTAAATTTCGAGTCTCTAACAGTCTTTGCAGAAACATGCATCTTTATTTTTGGTAGAGTTCAATTTATCCATTTGTTTTTGAATAGATGGTACTTTAGATGACATAGCTGAGGAATCTTTTGTTGATTACTTAACCTCTCTGATCTCAGTTTCCTCAGATGCCACATCGCAGTGATAATATCTACTGCACAGGTAGCATAAACCAAATGTAGGTAGATGGAGGTTAAAAGCCCATAATTTGCAATTCCCTGGCATTCAAATCTTGGCTCTCCCGCGTATAGATTCATGAATTTGGGCAATTTATCAACTTTCTCTGTGCCTCAAAATCCTCCTAAATTAGGCTACAAAAGTGCCCTCCTCATGGTGCCACTGTGAGGGTTAAATCTGTGCAGAACACGGAAACGCTGTTTAAGAAGTGCTCAATGAGCTTTTCTTTTTTGGGAAAAAAAATCTGCACTTAAAAGATTTATAGCACAATAAACTTCAAGAACCCAGGTTCATTGAGAGTTCCTTCCCTCAGCCAGTTTTCAGGATGACATCCGCTTCAATGGCTCTTGCTGGCTTCCTCTTTCCCCCTCGCTCTCCCCAGGGTCTTCTCAATGCAGTGGACGCTGCCTCTTGCAACATAAAACAGACCCCGCCAACCCTCCACTGGGCTCAGAACTATCCAATGGCTTCTCAGTTTCTCAAGAAGCAATCTGAAGTTCTTCCACGGCCCGCTGAGCGTCCTCAATCGGGTGCCCACCTGCTTCTCTGCCAAGCTCCCCGACCCCCACTCTCGTCCCTCTTCTTGGAATGGCCACATGGCTCCTTCCCTCACTTCCTTTAGGTTGTCTTCTCTAATGTCACCTTCTCAGAAAAGCCTTCCCTGACCGCCACATTAGAAACAAGGCTCCTTCTATGTCCCTCTACCCCTCACCCTGCTTAGGTTTGCTTCCCAGAACCTAGCACCTGATTGATGTCATATTAAACTGCAATTTAATTTAACATGTTAAATTGTAGGACTGAATGAACTGCATAATGTCCATCTCTCCCACCCCCATCACACACTTGGTTTCATTCACTGTAGCACTGCAGTCCTTAAGACAGTGTGGGTCACAAAACTGATACTTGACAGCATTTGTTGAATGACTGAATGAACCACATAAAGAAAAAAAAGATTATTTCCAAAGTGCCCCCATTTCTGTGTTAAGATCCCTGAGTCCCTTCCACCCAGTGAGCAAAAGAATGATAATGTAGTCCCCAAGGAGAGCTCAGACCTTGGGCTCTGTGCCCAGTACCCTCACCTTGCAAACCAGAGGTGAGCTGATCCCAAGGAAGGTTAGTACAGACAGAGGGACTAACAGAAGTGAAGATGCGGGACCAGGACATAAGTCAGACATGACCCCAGCACTCTGCCTCTAATTTGCATTCCACTGCGCCTTACAGAGGTGAGAAAATGATTTGGGAAGCAGGAAAAGTACTCAAATGCTCCTTTGTCCAAAAGGGAGCAAAGTAGTCCCCCTCTCTGGAGAGGCCACAGTCTTCAGGGTACCCTCCACCAGCCCTGGATTCCACACCCTCATCGTGAACAGAGTGTAGCATGAGCAGCACCCAGGAATGTCCTGGGTTCCCAAACCCAGGCTCTGGCCACCTCCCAGGGAAATTAATCAGCACAGCAGAATCAAGGAAGTTCAAGGTTAAAGTAAAGACATGGCAGCAACTGCAGAAGACAGGGGCTGCGCAGCCCTCGGCATCCTCCATGGACAATCAAAGAATAAAAACCACCAGACCTTTTTAGCAAAAATTGAAACATCATGAGGAGAAAATATGGAACCTGTATTTCTGGAAACTCCTTTTTTTTTTTTTTAAGAGAGAGGAACAGTGAGAGAGAGAAAGAATCAATTACATTTAGTTTTTCACGTGGCCTTCGTTCAAAGCCGCATGCCAGGTAAGCACTGTAACCACTGAGCCACCGCTCCAGCCCGGGCAGCTCCTCTCTAGACGGAGGCCCTGGTGTGAGGTTGCCTCTCAATGGTGTTCGTATCAGTCTGGGTTTCTGTGGAGCAGACTCTGAATCAAGTATCCTGAGACCACTGGCTTATTTGAGGAGTGAAGCTAAGAATCTGGGTGAGGGAGGGTGAGGAGGGAAGGAAGCTGACCACTGTCTGTGATGAGTAGGTCACCACTACTGGTGACTGGGTCTCAACCCCACTGGGGGTCCTCTGAGAGCTGTTCCCCAGACAAGTGTGGAATCTGAGGATTGTTCCAGACACTTCTACTCCCTACCAGGTTAAGTCTGCTCTGCACTTAGAAATGTAGGAAACTCTAAGTATGGGACAGTGTGCAGTGGTGACCTTCATGATAGCAGAGGGGACATGGGAATCACAGGGCACATCTGCTACAGACCAAGAAAGCTACTCTCTCTCATTGGCATTTAATCATTTCACAAGTCCTTTTTTGAGGACCCCAGTCACTGTGCCCGAACCTGGAGATTCCACGGTTAATAAGACTCACTTCGTGGACGGCTATAGGGAGTATAAAGGGACACAAATTAGAAATCAAAGCTAAGTGTGGCAGCGGATTCTAAAGGGTGCTGTGGGAGCTCTCTTCCTGCTTCAGCAGAACCAGGGAAGGTAGGAAGGAGGAATAGGAGAGTTCAACAGAGGTGGGCTAGGAGTTGATGAGCAGAGCAGAGATGGTACCAGAGAGAAGGACATGCTGAAGGAGGGTGCCATGTGTTCAATGCCAGAGCAAAACCTGAGAAATCTCAGCAGCAAGAGGCAAGAAGTGGTGAAAGCAGAAGAGAGGAGAGACATCTTGCAATCCGTGAAGAGATCTGGACTTGGTGTTAAGGCAAAGGGGTGTCATGGACGGGTCCTTTGAAAGGGTGTGGTGTGACGAGCAGTGTTTGGAAGAGACCCGGGCTGGCAGAGAGCCCCGCAGCTGGGGCTGATGTAGTCATCCGGGAGAGAGTTAGGTTCCCTTCTACCGTGGGAATGGATGGTTTGGGCAGACATTTAGGTCCAATTCATAGAACTTGGAAACAAGAAGAGTCAAGAATGACTCCTGAGCTGAAGAGCTGGGAGGAAGGCAGTAGGTTCACTGATGTGGGATCCTTGGATAAAGAATAAATTCAATGTGGAAGCTAGAATACTTTGGGAAGCAGTAGGTTAAACAGCTAAACTAATGATAACCTCAAATTGTATGATTGTCAGCATAATAGGGGGATGGCACCCTAGGATACTGGGAGGTGAAGGGAGGGAGAGGGAGGAGGGTATTTGAAGATCTCCTAGGATACTGGAGAGTGGGAATACAGGCGATCCATCTCAGAAGCAGAGGTTATTCCTCCACGAGATACCCATTTTATGCAAGAGTTCTCCTGGGGGAAACTGCAACAGGTGAAACTCAAGGTGGTCATCCATGTTTGGGCATTACCCCTGGATAACTATGTATATATACATTGGTTATTGATGGTTTGATAATGTTTCCCTCTCATTTGTATCTCTATATACTCTTAATTTAAAAAAAAAAGAAAAAAAAGAATAAATTCAAGGGCAGAGATTAAACTCAGTTTGGGGTATTTGAGCTTGAGGAAACTAGAAGACATCTACACTGGGTTGCATGACGTCTGCCAAAAATTTATGTCTGCTCCGAATATGTGAACAGGATTTTATTTGGAAATGCGGTCTTTGTAGATGTAGCCAAGTTAACATGATGTCAGATTGATGGCTAATCCAATGATCAATGCTTTTATAAGATGAGGGAAATTTGGATACAGACGTAAGCAAAGGGAAGATGGTCATGTGAAGACAGAGGTGGAGACAAGTGAGGTTGTCATAAGCTGTCGAATGCCAAGGATTGTTAGCAACACAAAAGCCTAGAAGAACCAAGACAGGACTCTTCCTAGCGGCTGCAGAGCAAACATGGCCCTGCCAATACCTTGGTTTTGAAAATCTGACCTCCAATTACAAGCAAAATTGTTCCTACAGATGTGTACAGAGGATGAATTTCTGTTTCTCTAGGCCCCACTCTGCAGTAATGTGCTACCTGCGTTCCAGGAAACAGATACAACATGGAAGAGGAGAAAGCCAGTTGTTGGTTTACTCTGTGGATCCAGAGCTCAGAAGATAGACCATGAATCGTCCATGGGGGCAAGTTAATAGCAAAGGAATGGAAAAGAGTGAGGTTACCTGAGGAAGAATACATAGCATGAGAAAAAGAAAGCATGGACAGAATTATAATGAAGACCTAAACTCCTGGATAGTGGGAGAGTGATCCACAGAGGATAAGGAGTTTTGGGAAAGTGAGAGAGATAAGGAGACCCTTACCCTTGTTTGACTAGCATCAGGAAGGAGTCCCATTCTGGAAACAGGCAAGGTGAAGAGAAAGATTTGGTGAGGATGAATTTAGGAAAATGGTGAAACCAGGGTAGGGCTGAACCTGGGACTCCCAAGAGTCTGAATGAATGGAGTAAGATCAGAGCCTGCAGGTGAACTGTAGAAGTGAGAGGAAGTTCGAGTGTGGTGACGAAGGGTGGCCAGTAAAGGTTGGAAAGCAAAAGACAGGACTGGCCATCAGACTTCACAGTGATGCTCTCAGATGTGGGAGCTCAGCAAGCTGCCCATCCGCCATCTTGAACACCAATCAGACCAGACTCATGGCATCCAAAGCATCCTTGTTTGCTCATGGGAGTTGAGTGGTCTTGCAGAGTGAACTGTTATGAACTTTCCAGGAGAAGCTCCTAACACCCTGGTGTCCCCTTCCTTCATTCCAACATGGACAGTTGACTGGACTACTTTAAATTCACTGGAGTTATTTGATTTAATAAGCCTATACTAATTTGGGGAGCTTTGCTTTATTTAATTACAGACTATGAAATGCTAAGAAGCATGGATTTGTTTGGTCTCCCAGCTATTTCACAAGAAATAGAAAAGGAAAATTCCACTGCAAATCATTCTCACTGAATTCTGATGATCATGATCCTAAAACTTTCCTGCTGGTCCCCAAAAGTAATTATACTCGGTTAGGATGAAGAAATCTTTGTTTTCTAATTACAGAACAGATGCTTCCCAGAAGCAATTACTCCATGCCACTAGTTCAAATAATCTAACAAATTGATATTTGATTTAGGAAACTGCTGTGTGATTCTTTCACAACAAACCCTTATGGCCGGGGAGGAGCTGTCACTTTTACGAACCAAATGTACTTCAGAGCAGCTTTTTCTGGTTTCCCAGAATTCTAAGATTCCTGGAAATGCGTGCACATGTCTGTCACTGCTGATTCCGTGAAAGCACTGTGGGCCTGAGACACATTCATTTTGGCAGAAGAGGAATTTCATAGGTACATCTCTGTTGAATCTCAGGACTAAGTTCATCTCACGTGGTATCCTCTATAATGGTACTGGCAGCTTCCCGTGGGGTGGTCCTGGTCCGTCACTCCCTTCCTGCTTAACTTTACTGAGCATCTACAATCTCAGACATAGCAATCACTTCTGTTTGAACACGTCTCCCAACAGTTCATGTACTGGAAACTTAATCCTCAAATTCTTGTGTTTTTTGGGGTTTGCAGATCAGACCTTTGAGATGTAATTAGGATTAGTAGAGGTCATGAAGCTTGGGGGTGGGGGCATCCCATGATGGGCAGTGGATTTGCACAAAAAGGAAGAGAAATCTAAGCTAACACTTACGCTAGGTGTAGTCACGTGAGGTCCGCCATGTTCAGATGCAGGGAAAAAGCCTTCACCAGACCCTGAACAGGTGAAGCACATGCTCTTGGGCATCGCGACCTCCAAAACACTAAGAAATAAAGTTGTTTTCTTTATACGTTCTCCAGTCTCCAGTATTAAGTTTTAGCAAAAGAATATGGACTACAAATACCCTGTTATTAATTTTCAGTGGTTTCTCTAATGCCTACTAAACTAAGCTAAGAGTCAGAGCCCCACCTAGGAATAGGAGGCCCTCCAGGAGAACTCTGAGAATCCTCCTCTTACCCCCTGTGCCCTGTGCTCCCCCACCCCAGCTCTGAGCTTTCCCACTCTGCTTTGCACAAGGTGACTTCAGCCAGATGCAGGACCCATTATCCTGCAGGAACATACATAATGCTAGGAGAATATGTTCTTGGAACACATAATGCTCCAAGAAAAATTGTCCTTACAGATGTGTAGCCATTGGTCCTTCCATTTTCCCATGAGCCTAAATGCACTGTAAAGAACCGTTTTATTTTTTTCTCCACATCAGGGCTAATGTTTCGCAGAGCACATTCTTCTAAATGACCATTATCGTATATTATGACTACTCTTTGGTTCCCTTGATAGCATTTTTTCCACATCTAGCTTCATTCCAAAATTATTGGGATTTTTTAGGCACATTTTCCTGAATCAGGTTTAAGCTCCAGCATGAAATAAAAGTTTAGAGAATACTGTTATAAAATGTGTAAAATATTTTAAATTCAAATAACTGCAAATGTTAAAATAGTAGCATCATAATTGCCACCATCATAAAATTACCAATTCCCATAAACAACAGATTGATTTTGGGACTAAATGATAATGCTGTTGTACAGAGAGGATTTTTCTTTAGGAGCAAAAGAAGCAACATTTGGCAGTAGTTAGAAAGCAGTTTACTATCCATTCAGCCTATCAAGTTAGAAATTATACCACAAATCATTTAATTGGGGGGGATGAGAATATTTCCAAATTCTGTGCAGTAAATAAGACTACATCATATTTTCAAATTTCTATAATTCAGATACAAACAAAATGAAACAGTGCTCAAATTTTCTCTCACTAATTCTCTCCCTTCTCTGACAATAATTTCCACATGTCAGAATCTCATCAATATTTAAGGTCTAGATAGAATTCTATCTACCTCTTGTTTTAAAAAAATTTAAATTAAATTTTTCCTAATCTTCCCAACATAATTCAATCTGCTTTACGCTTAAATCCAGTAATTTTACTTGGACCTGTATTATAGTACAGTTTTATGTGAATGTGTCTACTTTTTTTTAATCTTCTCCAAGTCCTCCTAGTAGTAATTATAATTATTATTTACAGACAGGGGCTATGTTACCTTTAGAGCTTTTGAGCATCCAGCACAGAACTTGACAGAGGGAGACTTGAAAATAAATTTGCTTTAAGATGCATCAAATTTTAAATCAATGTTAATCACTTCTTGTCTCCAAATGACCTGGCCTCAAGGCTGGTTCCTTTGGTTTGGTCAGTCATAATTGAAAAATCAAATGTTGTCTAGGAAATCAGATTTACCACATATATTAGGTCATTCTCTGTTGAGGTCCTTTTTCCCGATGGGGACTCTCCAAGAGTCCAGAGCCAGCACAGGGCATCATGGTAAGAGAGACACAAGAGACAAAGTTAAGCTGGCTTTAATAACACAAATGCCCACTCTCAAGAAAACCCACCAAGCCACTAAACCATTCATCTGTGCGTGGATTAATTCATTCATGAGAGCATCACCGCATGACCTAATCACTTCCTGAAAGTCTCACCTGGTCCCACCTCTTTACTATCTCACCGTGGAAATTAAATTTCCATATGAATTTTTGTGGGAACATTCAAACCATTGCAGCATAGCATTATTTCCCTGTAAAAAGAGAAAAACAGAAAAACCCGCAGTTACTTTATAGGACAATGGAATGGTCTTACAAGATTCTTATAGTAAAGTAAGAGAGATTGTTCGCAAGGAATTGACTTTATATGGGACTGTGAGGTTAGCTAAGCGACTCCAAATTCCATGGGGCAGACTGCATTTTGGGTACAGACTCAAGCTGCTGACAATAGATGGGATTTCTCTTCTTCAGGGAAAGCTACAGTGCTGCCTTTATGGTCTTTCAACAGTTGAATTAGACACCCTCACCCAGCAAGTCCCAATTATATAGGATAATCTTCCTTTCTTCAAGTCAACTGCTTAAGGACTTTAATCACACAGGCAAAATACTTTGATGGGCAAATTCTAGATTCATGAGACTTTTAAAGAATTGGAGACTGGGGGCTGGAGTGGTGGCTCAGTGGTTATGGCGCTTGTCTGGTATGCGCAAGGTCCCGGGCTTGAACCCCAGCACCACGGAAACAACTAAGTGTCAGAGCAACAAAAGCCACATGAAAAACTAAATGAAATTGATTCTCTCTTTATCTCTCTCTCTCCCCCTCTCTCTTTTAAAAATTAAAAAAGAATTGGAGACTGTGATTACTAGTACCCATGGTGACACTTAAAAAAGACCATCACAGTGTTCTAGATGGGATGGGCAAAAACAGTGACATTGGAACAAAAACTTGAAGAAAGACCAGCAGAGGAAGAAACAACTGTAGGGAGTCCGTACTGACCACAGCATGCCAGCTTAAGTGCTGTCTGTGCCTTTACTAATATCAACCAGGAGGAAAGAAGGGCAAAATTAACTCAGGGATGGCAAATTATATGGTGCCCGAAGGTCATGGGAAAATGTGTGAATGTTTATTCTAACCAATGCAGGAAGCCTTAAGTTTTAACTAGTAGAGCAACATAAATTGACATAAATGTTTTAAACTAAATATTTTGCTGTGCCAGGAGACCAACTAGAAAAATATCCAAGTGAGGGTGGATTGTGGTTTCAGTGGGATACGGGTGGTGGAAAGGGAGCACTAGACAGGTTTGAGAAACTCTTTGGAGGTAAACCAAGGTAGACATTGCTGCTTAACTGTTGGTACTCATTCTCCGTTTTTACCTGTCTCGAGTCCTGGTTTTGCTAGGAATATGCCCTATTTCTACGCACGGAAGTATAATATTTGCACACAGCTTCCGGAACAGCTCCTTATAAGGACAATTCTAGTGGCTTGACTGTTCACCTTTGCCCCATCCACCTTCTTCCTGGGAACAGCTTTACATACAGTTACCTTGCAGCCGTGAAATACAGCATGTGTGCATGCTGTACCGCAACATGTGTATTTATATGCATCCACATTGCACTGAGCGATGAAATCCTTTATAAATGAACTAATTGCTAGGTCTGGACTTAAGATATTAGAAGCAAAAGTCCCAGAAGTCCCTTCTCCTGTCTTGATAAATAGCATCTATTCACCCTTCTTTTTTTTTCAACAGGACCCAATTAGGCCCTGATGTAGAGATGGCAGATTAAAATATCATGATCCATCCATCATGTTCATAATTCCTTTCGGGCATTTACATCTCCAGATGAGAATAAACAAATTCCTGGCATTTTTTCAGATTTTGACTCTGGCAGCTATCTCTTAATAATTTCCAGAAGAGATGGTGGAAAATGAAGCACTGGTTCATCTGGGTCAGCCCCCACTGCAAGTGATTGATGTGTGCATCAGAACCCTTCATGGAGGGTGTCTTTAGAAGAGAGACCGCGTATGGCTGTGAGCTCACGATGCCCGTGCATTCGGAAAGGATGCAAGACACCAGGGATGTTTGCAATCTGGCCCTTGAGGTTTTTCTTTCTTTCCTGGTTAGTCTTGTTAGAAAGACTCGTTTGATTGAAATGATCGTCAACATGGCCTGGGGGATAACGGGACTCAAGGGCTTACATCTCTTCCCATGGAAGTAGTGATAGTGGCCCAAGAGAACCCTTGATACACAGATGTTTTGTCTCAGAGCTCTGCTTATCTGATTGTCTTCTTCTATACAAAGGACAGACTACCTTTCAGCAAGAGCAAAAGCCTCATTTTTTATTAAAGTACAGATTCACAGCGTATTATAGCGATGTGGCTTCATCAATGTTTATAGCAGCTCAAATTACTATAGCTAGATTATGGAACCAACCCAGATGCCCCTCACTTGATGAGTGGATACAAAAGCTTTGGTTCATATACACTATAGAATACTACTCAGCCATCAGAGAGGACGATATTATAGCTTTTGAAATCAAATGGATGGAGATGGAAAGAATTATGTTTAGTGAAGTCTCCCAAGCTCAGAGACTCAAGGGCCGAATGGTTTCTCTCATCTGTGGATGCTAGCACATATGGGGAAGCAGTAGGGCTGACGGCTAACCTAACAAAACTTCAAATTGAATGACTTTCAGAGCATTAGGGGGATGGCTCCATAGGATACTTGGAGGTATAGGGAGGGGAATGGGGAGGGGGGAGGGTATATGAAGAACTCATAGGAGTCTGGAGATTGGGAAGATGGGGGAACCATCCCAGAAGCCAATGTCATTCCTCCACGAACTACCCTTTTAACACATGAGTTCTTCTGGGGAAACTGCAACAGGTAAAATCCAAGGTGGTTATCCATGATCTGGCTTTTTCCCCTCGATAACAAAGTTTATATCCGTTGATTGCTAATGTTTTGATATTGTTTCCCCCTCAACTATATTTCTATATTCTTCTAATAAAAAAATAAAAATAAAGTACAGATTCAAGGGTTAAACCTCAAACTAGCAAATCAGAAACTTTAAGCAAGGAACCTAGGAACCCATGTGCAATTTCGATAGCCAATGGCATCTTCCCACTCATTAAAGTCCGTGATATTATCGCAGCTCCTGGAAGCCAACAAGGACAGGCCTAAAGAGTAATCCAAAGGCAAACTCCATTGAAATTTGCTAGTTCAGAGTTCCACGTAAAGCCAAATTAGACTGACAAAAATGCAAAGAAGAAAAGCTGTCGGTCTGGCCACCATTTACTGGGGAAATCAGAATTATTCGTATAGTAAAATACTTCAGAAATAACACAGAGTAGCCTGAAAGAAAATCAGCCGTAGATGCTGAAGGTATGAATAGCAAAAGGAATAATCAGAGCTGGGCAGGAGTCCACCTCTTGCAAGAAAATGAGTTTGGCTTTAATACTGGGAACCTGAACATCTGCATAAGAAATATTGATTTGGCATTTATTATGTTAGAATTCTTCATCTCAAAAACAGAAACATAAATATGAGACCCTATAGTACATGAAGCACCATTGTCAAAGAGGAGGGAGAAAAATCAGTATTTAATAAATTGCAGTAGGGTTTCTCATTTCAAAAAAAAAAAAGAATTGGTCCCTCCCTTACACCATATGCAAAAACAAACTCCAAATGGATTAAATATGTAAAGATGAGGCATAAAACTACAAAAGCATTACAAAAAATATTGTCATAATTCAAATGCTAAAAAAGCACTCCTAAGCAAGACAAAAAATGGAGGAGGCATAAATGAAAATATTCAACAGATATGGCCACACAAAACCCAAAATTCTGCATTACAAAGGATACCATAAACAAAGTCAAAAACAAACAAGTCAACAGCAGCCAGGCAGGAAAAAAAATTGAATCAATATAATAAAAAAATAAATAAATATCTAGAATATAAAATTACTACAGATCAATTTTTTAAATAGCCAAACAGCTCAACAGAAAACAAATGCAAGAAGGTGTAGATTATGAACAGGCTAGAGGAAATGATACGCGACGAGTGAACTTGAAAATGAACTCCACCTCTTTTGAATTCTAAAGAGATAGAAGTTATTACAGCAAATATTTAATAAATATTGATAATGCCCAGTGTTAGAAGGAAAGCAGCATTAAAGGCACTGTTACGGGGCTGGAGCGGTGGCTTAGTTAGCAGTTACAGCACTTGCCTAACATGAGCAAGGACACAAGTTCGAACCCCATACACAACCAAGTGTGGGGGCAACGAAAGCCATGTGAAAAACTAAATAATAAAATTGATTCTCTCTCTCTCTCTCTCACTGTCCCTCTCTTTTAAAAAAAAAAAAGGCACTGTTATGCACTGCCAAAGTGATTATAAACATCTAAGTATAAATAAATAGATAAATAAATATCCACATATCTGCAATCAGAAATTCCAAGAATCTGCCTTCAGGAAATATTAGTGCCAGTATTACAAAGATGTTTGTACCAAGAAAAAAATCTTCACTTCAAAATTGTTTGTAATGGGGGGTTGGAGCCGTGACTCAGTGGTCGGTACTTGCATGGCCTGCGAGGGTACGTGGGTTCAAACTCCAGCACCATGTACACAACGAAGTGTCGGAGCAACGAAAGTCACCTGAAAAACTCAATAAAATTGATTCTTTTGCTCTCTCTCACTGTCCCTCTCTCTTTTAAAAAAAAAAAACTGTATGTAATGGCAAAACATAGTGAAATAGATCTTAAATTGCATCATTAATGGGCTGGTTCTAGACATGATGGTTAAAGCCACACAAAAAAGCATCCACCTCGTATAAATGAGGTGTGTATTGACTTAGAGTCTTTGAGTTGCATTATTAAATGCAAAAACAAATTACAGGTCTCACTACATACATGAAGGTTTGAGCATGGGAAGAGGTCCAAAAGGACATGCACATTCAACACCTAGAGGGGCTATTTCTGGGGAGAGGAATGAGACCAAGAGGAAGAACCGGAAGAGGACTTTAAGATCAGTCTATAATTCTAAGCTGTATAATTGTGGACCAAAAAAATGCACTCATGCCTTGTTTGTGTGCTTTTAAACTTAATTTTTTCAAACTTGGTACAAAACTAGAAAGCAATACCTGATCACTGTTGAAAAACTAGAAAATACACAAAATAAGAAAGGAAAAGATTTGTAATCTTCTGGACTTTCATCATTAGACCTTCTCAAGTCATATTTTAATGAATATACATACACATATATTCTGTTCTGAATCCTGATTTTTCACTCTAATACTTTACATACATAATTTCTGATAATTATATAATATGCTATTAGATGAATTTGTTATCAATTATTTAATCATTCTTCCACTGACAGAGATGCTAATTTTTCATATGTATTATAATGTACATACATAAATCACCTATTTCTTTGATATTTCATATGCATTAAAATATGTGTATATACATCATGTATATATAGAATGTATGTTTGATAAAATTCTCCATCCATCAGTTTCTGACAGCTCTAATTCCTTTCCCTAAATGTACAGTTTTCTTAGTCAATGAATACAATCCTTTTAAGTTTTTTCTCTGTCCTATTTCAAAATACTTTGTACAATGTGTGTGTGTGAATATACCACAAAAAAATTCCATTCTCCTGTGCAACTATAATGCACCAATTCTTTTTAAAAAATTTCAAAAAAAGAAAAAATACTCTGTACATTTTCCACATAAGATTTAGCATAAAAGTAATTGAACGACCATAAAATTCTTTGTTCAAGGACAAGCTCTACCGCCATTCTAAGCTGCCTGAGAGCAGAGCCCAGGTCTAGCCCATGCCTGACCACAATTATAGAATGAATGAAACCTTCCACATCTTGCTTCAAGCATCAGGTTCTGCAGAAACACATGGTTTCAGCCAATCTTCAAAGGGTGTGATGCCTAAAATGGCCTTTCTCTATACAAGGAAGCTGACATTAAACAGAAAGAAGACGATGAAGTAACATTGTGCCTGTAACTCAGGTCACCGTGAACTAGTCGCCTGACCTCTCTGAGCTCCAGTTAACATGCTTGCAGCAGGAGCTAATCACGTCTGCCCTTGACAGGGCTTCTGGGAGGATCCACAAACTGACCTGTGAGGTTGAGCTTGAGCTATGCAGACTGGGGTATCACCGAGACTGAGATGCTTCTTGCAATAAAATGTCAAAGGAAGTGTTTGTGACTGCCGATGGCTTCCTTCAGGAAAGAGTTTCATCAGACTCTTAGAAACACTTATCATTTTACCAAATCTCTGGCACAGAAGTACCAGCAAAGCCAAGAGTGACCTGAACGGAGCTTCCTTCTGAGTTCAAGGGGAACAGGGCTACACTTTTGCAAAGAAGCAAACACTGCTTATTTTACTTTGGTCTCGAACACGGTTCCGGGGTTTAACCCGCATCTCATCTTCACAAAGCCTCCTGAGATTCAGCAGTGGAAAACATTTGGAGTGGAGGTCCAGCTTCCCCAAGACCCCATCATTGAGTCTGACTTATCCAGAGTCCTGGATGTCTGGAAGTGGTTTTATATGATGTGACTTCACCTCCTGGTCACAGAAGATTGGTCCAGAAAGGGGCAGCTGGCCCAGGCTAGCCCAATCAGAGTATCCTTTCAGGAACTTGTTAAAAGCCTGCCTCTCTATGGACTAACGCTTTAGTTTGAACCCTCTGATGGTGTAATAACCTTCCTCATTAGTTATTAAAAGTTGGATTACATTTTGTATTCCACTGACGTCCATCCTCACTCAAAGGATAGAATTTATGAGTCATAGACTAAAATCATTACCTATTATGTATTTCTGGCCTCTCTCTCTTTGTCTGTCTCCCTTCCTTTCCCTCCCTCTTTTCCTCTTCTTTCCCTCCCTGCCTCTCTCTGGTCACTGTCTTTGTAATCATGCACATAAACAAAGGGTAGAGAAATTCACACAACAGTTAATGTTGTCAGGAACAATTTTATCCCGCTGCTGTGCACATTTTTAAAAAATTAGACTTTCTAATCCACATCCCCCACGCTTAACCAGTTGTTTAAATGTTATAAGCCAACGAAACAAGCTTGCGGTTGGGGAAAGGAGCAGGCGGAAGAGAGAGACAGATCACATCCGAGGCCAACAGCTCACTCCAAGGTCATGGAGAGCATGCTATGGTGGCTTCTTCTGAACCGTTGAAGTACAGGTAGGATTGTTTTAGTTGCCAACCATGCAACAGAAGCTGAGGACCTGTGGCAATGCACCCTGTGTCTCAGAAGTGCAAAGTCCCCAAGTAAGTATTTTAAAATAATGACTTTCACGGTGAAGTTTATACGGGTGTGCTCCCCACCACCCAGCAGCTACATTAGTAGCTGAGCAGCTAATCTCAGGGGTAGGCAGGTAAGATTCTCCAAAGAAGGAAGAAACTGGAAAGACCGTAGAAGAAATGAGAGGGGACATCATTCTTCCTGGTCCCCTGGTGGCTTTCCTGTTCCAAGTTCCTGTTGTTCTTAAGTTACATAAGACATTCCAGCAGGCTTATAATAAATCATCCTTTGTTTTGTTATTGCTAAAGTTGGCTTGAATGAAGGGCTGATGGTTTTAACAAAAGAAGTCTAAATCATACTGAAAGATCTTATTGCCCCATTTTCCAATGGGGAAACTGAAAGTCGGAATAAGTCACTTGCCCAAGGTCAAATGGTTTTCCTCCCAGGTTTATCTCACTCCAAAGTCCAGCTTCTTCCTACTTAGCTGAGGAGGGCAGGCTGTGCACACGCTGATAGGAGCTGAATTGTGGGGATATACTGACTCTGAATCTCCTGGCTCCCTGAAAGAAGTCATCTAATAAGAGAACGTCATTCGTCAGAGAATGCCATTCATCCCTCATTACTCCTGTGCTCCCTAGCCATTCGTCTGTCTTTTTATTCTTCTGGTCAGGACTCAAGTCCTGCCCCCAGTCACAGCCCTGAACTCTCTGGCTGTTGGCAGATCAGTGAGAAAAGGATTTGGGAGCAAGAGTTTTTGTGTATCTCCTCTCACGTCTGAGGTCAGACAGGGTGCCGGCTGTTCACCCGGGTATTATTTGATTGTGTGCTTAGAGATTACAAAGCAAATAGCTAACCTCAGTCCTGCCAGTCTGCCCAAAACCCACACACTCTGTCTTCCCACCCGTCTTTTCTCATGCACAGGAATTTCTGGAAAGAAGTGTGCCCTGACACTGAACAGAATTGAAGCTTTTGAATTTTCTGTATTTCTGTGAAAACTATACGAAAGCACAGCTCGCCCATAACCCTATCATCCCAGCATTACCAATGTTGAGAATTTAGGACCTGTTTTCCTATCTTGTTTCTTCTGTGTCTACTTCCTGCACAGCTGTTATCACAGTATCTAATTTTGTTCTTTTAAACATTACATCAATAATTTTCCACCTTACCTCATGCATGTGCTTTATACCCATGAATTTAAAGATAGGTAATTTTTATTTTTTATTTTTTGGTACTGGGGATTGAACCTAGGGGCACTTAACCACTGAGCCACATCCTCAGCCCATTTTATTTTTTTATTTTGAGACAAGGTCTTGCTAAATTGCTCAGAGCCTCCCCAAGTTGCTGAGGCTGGCTTTGAATGTGCAATCCTCCTGCCTCAGCCTCCCAAGCCACTGGGATTTCAGGTGTGCACCACCACACCTAGCAAGGGTAGGTAAATCTTAAGAATGCAGTGTCATTAGGGTGGACATTTGCATGGGATTTCTCACTATCCTGTATCTGCACTTCCTTTCCTCAAAGGCCAATATGTTTATAATCAGGAGCTGAGCCAAGCATCCCCCTGCCCACTCTGGAAGCTGGGATCTGGAAAGAGCATCTAAATTCACACAGAGAGCTTTAAGCCTTGTAAAAGAAATGCAGAGGCACAGGAGGGTAAGAAACTTTGCAACCGCAGAGGCTGCAACTTGGAATGGGACATGGCCAGGGTGTCAGAGGCCACATCTTCACCAGACATTCCCAGGCCATGAGCTTGACTCTCCCCTTCTGTCTCCCTTGGTCCTCACCATTTCCAATTCAAGTCCTCCATCCTCCCCATAAATTCAGAACTCTCCGATACCCTTACAGTCATTTCCCGCCTGCCATCGCTGGCCAGGGGAAACTTCTATGCCTCAACCAGGTCTCTGACTCCTCCCTCAGTTAGCTTCTTCTGTTCAGCCAACAACCAATTATTAAGTCTCCACCTTGTGTCCTGTGGTATTCAAAGAACTAGAAATACAGTAGTAAGAATTAGGGGATTTTTTATTACCATTGATATAGAGCTCACTTTCTAGGGAATTCTAGTGCACATGTATTGGAATATAAGATTGTTTCTTCAAATACCACTGTATTATTAAGGTGGGGCAAAGCTTAGAGTAATATAAATAGTTGCAAAAAGCTTCTAGGTTCCAAATTGCTGCACTATATATAAACCCTAGTGGAGTTGAAAGCCTGCCTCACCTCTACTCACTTCAAGTTACCTCTCTCTCTCTCTCTCTCTCTCTCTCTCACTGACTTTATAGCACATAACAGATGCTCACTAATGAATGCAAGTTTAGAAAGTGAATAGTCACTGTCCTTGTACCTTAGTCCAGAGCTGGGCAAGCCCTTGAAACTATTTAAAGGTACACACCAATAGAGAACCAATCCCATATCCAATTTGTAAATAAGAAAATATAAGCTTGGAGAGAGAAAGATGGGGTGGTCCAAAAGAGGTTCCATCATTCACCCAGACTCTGGTCATCATTGTTCAAGCTGTCAATCCTTGTAGTTCTCTAAGGAGAACTGAACTACTTCAACCATGGGCGGATGGATGTGTGGGGATGGATGGATGGATGGATGAATGGATTAAAAGATGGATAAGTGAGTGTCTAAACAATGGAGATTAAATTTCAACATGAATTTCAGTGAGTTATTGTCCACTTAACAATTGAGCTGCAAAAGTTCTTCTTTCCTCCATACTTTTATTGGTGCATTATAATTATGCATAATGGTGGGATTCGTTGTGACATATTTATATATGCACAAAATATAATAACATAATTTGGCCAATATCATTTCCCAATATTTCCCCTCCCCTTTCTTCTTTCCTTCGCCTGATCCCTTTCCACTACTCCACTGGTCCCCCTTTGACTTTCAGAAGATCCGCCCCCCACCTGTCATTTCCTTTTTTCTCTCTAGCTTCTGTATATGAGAGAAAACATGTGACCCTTGATCTTCTGAGTTTGGCTTATTTCACTTAACACAATATTCTCAAGTTCCATCCATCTTCCTGCAAATGACATAGTTTCATTCTTCCATACGACTGAATAAAGCCTATTGTGTATATAAACCACGTTTTCTTTATCTATTCTTACATTGATGGACACCTAGGCTGCTTCCATAGTTTGGTCATTGGAAATGGTACTGCTCTGAACAGGGATACACATGTATCACGATAGCTTGCTGACTTTACTTCTTTAGGACAAATACTGAGAAGAGATATAGCTGGGTTATATGGTGGTTCCATGCCTAATCTTTTAAGGAGCCTCCCTACTGATTTCCATAGTGGTTATACTAATTTACAGTCCCACCAACTCTGTGAAACTGTTCCTTTATCTCCACATCCTTGCCAGCACTTATTATTGCTTGTATTCTTGATGACTGCCATTCTAACTGGAATAAGATGAAATTTCAATGTAGTTTTGATTAAACTGCAAGAGTTCTTTAAAAACTATGAACACAAATCATCTATCATACATATATGTGGCAAATATTTTCTCTGAGTCTAATTTGCTAACAGAATCTTTTCAAGAACAAAGCTTTAAATTTTTATAAAATGTAATACATAAATTTTTATGTTAATGTATTTTGTGATCTGTTTTAAAAATCTTTGCTTTCCTCGAGGCCATGAACAGTTTCTCCTGTTTTCATTTTTGTTTTGGTTTCTCTTTCTGATTTTTTTTATCTTTAGTTCTAAAATCTGAGTTCTTTTTAAAATATACAATACAAAATGCATGTTGAGGTTCAATTTTTGCATATAGATGTCTAGGTATTCCAGTATTATTTGTTATTGCTGATTTTTAAGTTAAAATTGCTTAGAAATCAAACACTGCATAATAAGCATCCTTGAAACTAGGTAAGACTTCCTTTGTTCCAGTTTTAAACTTTGATGAAGTCTAACACATAAATGAAACTAATATATGTTCTCCAGTTGTTGATTACAATGTCCTCTTCATGTCCTCAGGTTAAATTTGTTGATTATATCATTCAAATTTTGTGTGATATTGCTGGATTTTATTCACTTTTTCATCAGCTACTGAGACAGATGTAATAAAGTTTCCAATGACTGTGGTTCTATTTTTGCTTTATATATTTCAATTCCACATTATTGGGTACATGCAAATTTAAAAATTTTATACCCTTTTAGTAAATTGAACTTTCTACCCATATGAAACATCCTTTATGTCTCTAATTATTTTGTCTTAAGATTAGTATCTTTTAATCTTTACACGCTCCATCCAATTTCTTTTGTTTAGAATTTTCATTGCTTATCTTCTTTTCATCCTTTTATTCTAATCTTTCCACATTGCTGTATTTTTAATATCTATTGTAATCAGCATAAAGATGAGTCTTCATTTCCAATTTAATAGTCTGTTCCTTTTAATTGAAATATATAGTCCCTTTATAATTGCTGTAAATATTGATAAACCTAGGCAATTATATTCGTTTTCTAGGGTTGCCACAACTAGTACAGCAAACTGAATGATTGAAACCACAGATATTTGTTTTCTCAGAGTTCTAAACTAGAAGTCTAAGATCAAGGTGTTGGGAGGGTTGATTCTCCCAAGGTACTTCTCCTTGGCATACACGTGGCCATCTCTTTCCTCCGTCTTCACATGGTCTCTCTTCTGAGTCTCTGTGTCCTCATACTCTCTCATCACAGACAGACAAGTCATACTGGATTGGATTAGGGGCACCCTAATGATTACATTTCACATTCCTTTCTCCTTTAAATGCCCTATTTCTAAATATATCACCTTCTTAGATGAAGAGAGTTAAAACTTCAACATATGAATGGGGGTGCATGATTAAGCTCATAATAGTAGTAAATATTCAATCAACTGGATTAAACTACCATCTGCCCAGTGTTTTATATTTGTTCCACCTATTCTTTGTTCCCTTTTTTGTCTTTTCTCTCTTGTTTTGGATTGGCATTTTTTTATTATCCATCTTTTCTCTAACAGTATGAAATTCTACATGCACTGACCATCTTTTCAATGTTTTCTGGAACATTCAACAGGTATCCTTGTCTTATTAAAGCATATTATTTAATCCCTTTATCTTTTTTGGACAATACAAAGACTTTAGAATACCTTTTTATTCCCTATTCATAACTTATGCTTTTGTGGAAATATATTTTAATTCAAAATATATTGGCAGATCCACAATTCATTACTAATGCTTATACAATCATTTTTAATTTATAATTACTAACATATTTTCCGAGGAACAAAATTCATTTATTTCTTTTTCTATGCTTGCACAACATGCAAAAATAGGTGTGTTTACCCTCTAGTGAGATGGGTAGGGGCAGAACTGGATTTCCAAACTCTTTCTAGAGTCCTAAGAAAGGAAATTACAGAAGTCATATGAAACCTGAGTGTCAAAAAGTAAGTTTGGAAAAAAACAAGTTGTTAGAATTACTCCTTAAAGACAAAACTTTCACCCTACAAAATGACACTGGTGAATTTCTGTGATGTTTATTTTGCTGTGTTGGTGGAAGAAAGGGTGAAGTGAACAAACAGGGGTGAAGGAGAGTCTATAGATGGGGAGAGGGCTCTATGGACACCCCAAAACCCAACCAGTGGTCTTAACAGGGTGATGTGATACCAACTGAACCTAGAAGTTGGTAGACATTTGTCACTCCCAAATCTAGGTTCCTGGATTAAAGTAGCCTATAAAATCAGAGAAGAGACCCAGAAATCACACTAATAACAGCAGAAGTGCATCTTCTGTATTTATAAATTCTCCAGTGATGAGATTCAGCTTCTAGCATTATAAATACTGTCAGGCACTGCTCATGGGTTTGTGCACACCTGTTGAGGGCATTGCAAATTGTGACTATTCAGCCTTGATTAAAATAAATGGGCTGCAGGTTAAGGGCAAAATTATCCTTTCCTTTGAGAACTCTAAACCTTGTGTCCCTTTCTAATGATTCTAGTGGCGGTACCAATGGGTACTCCCTCAAGCCAGGCTTCACACAACAAGCATTCAGGAGTGTTCTACAGGGGTCATGCTTCGAGTATTATGTATGACAATAAGGGTGTCATATTTGCTAAATCAACACCAATTATGGCATGTTCGAGTCATAATTTCAACTTGAAGGGAAGGGTGGCCAATTCACATCACAGGCTTGGGCTGCTTTCAGGTCTTAAGATCAGTTAAATAAAGGCCTTTGCCTGACTTGAGTTCTTTCCTTCTTCATAAATAAGGACCAAACAAAGGACCTCCTGAAAGATACTTAAAATGGGGACATTTTCAAAAGGTCAGACCTATTCATGTCATTATTATTATAAGTTAGCATTTATACTGTGTTTTGCAAAGGCCATGCGTTCATCGTACTCGGGACTTCGTGTGCATTATATTAGCTCATTCAAGCATGGCATCACAGCAGTCCTACCATGCACACTCCTGTTATCTGTTATCCCCTGGACGTTGGCAAGGTTGAGCTGCTTGCCCAAGGTCAACCACACAGGAAGTGCCAGAGCCACGAATCAAACATGGCTTCTGACTCCAAAGTTGACGTCTTTAACCACTATCCAACACAGCACATTCAGACAGGCTCGCCATCAGAACTGCTTCGAATGAATCGAATCATCACCACTAGTCTATCTCAGCTCACTACCAACTTGCAAAGGACAGGCTCTGGATGTGAGAGCGACATTATTTTCAAAACCATGACCCAGCGAAGATCTCAGATGTGTTTCAGTTTTTCCCTTCCTTCTCCTCCGGCACTGGGCCTCCCATCTCTCCTGATTTTCATCAGAGATGGAAACAACTTGTTTGGAGAAGGATAAATATGAGGAATAGCTGTTAGAATGATGCTATCATTCAAATGTGCACAGGGTGGGAAAAGAGTTGAAACACACAGAGATCTATGTAGGGTGCAAGGCAATTCCCCCAGACACCTTAGATCTTGTAGGAAAATGACGTGTTTCACACATTGACCTTTGTTTTGAACAGCAAAGCTATTTTTTTCTCATTCCTTCGTGGAGGAGAAGGCTGTATGTAAAGAGGAAGTAGAGAATTAAATTATATTTTCCTGGCTCTGATGTCTGATGTTAAAAGTCTACAATGTTAGAGGCCTGGAAAGAACTCAGCCTACACACGATATTTCTTGGAAAATGTCTTGAATAAGAGTAAGGCTGTGTAGGAACCGTACACACAGGAACAAGGAAGTCTATGGTGTCATGCTTAGGCCCCTGAGGGGGGATTGAGAAGTCTTATCCAATGTCCATATAGCAGCATGATGCTCCCAGAATTTAAATAGAATTTTAGGATCAAGAAAAAAAGGTAAATGAGCTAAGGTTAAATTTTTTCCTCCCTAGTGAAACAGCAACTTGAAACAGAAGTTCAGTTGAATTTTCAAAAGCGTATTGTAAGTTGTTTTCCTTGTACACTCAGATTCTGGGCTGAGTCACATCTGTGACAGTACATGGAGCACAGGCTGCTGCCTCAAAGGGACTCTGGAGACAGCACAGAGGGAAGAGACTGCAGGCCCCAAGTGTGGGAGATTTCTGGACAGCCAGAGAGACAGGCATTGCTTCACCGCCAAGGCAGCCCAGATGAAAGGACAATTTGTCTCTTTATGGACATCCCAGAGAGAGGACAACAAGCAATTTCGAAACAGTTCTTGAGGAAAAGGCCAAGATGTTACGTAAAGTTCAAAACCAGTCTACAGCCCGAGGCCAGCGCCTAACATTGAACCCCTTCAAACGTATTGGGAGCCTGTTTCTCCAGAGACAGAAAGCTAAGCCCTTGCGCCCTGGGGATTCAATGGCACCGTTCGCTCTTCTCTCTGAGAAGCGCTAGATGGGCTCCTCTCTTAGTGAACAGAATAAGAAGCGAGGAGATCCATGGACGCACCGGTGAGAAATCTGGTCCCCATGGGTGCAGGTCACGAGGCACTGCTGCGAGTTTGTACCAACTTCATGCACACCCTGAACTCAACTGATGCTTTAGAGACAAGGCAGGGGGAAAGGGCCAGAGAGTGGCATCTGGCATGAACAAGAAGCTCTTGCCCTTTCCACGCAGAGCACCATCCAAGGACCAGCAGAAAAGCAACGCCTGAGCGTTGGCAATGCCTGATCTCAGGCCCCCAAGCCAGGTTCCCAGGTGTTCGGAGAAGCACAGGTCTAGGGAGCCGGCCTTAGGCTTCTGGAAAAACTGAGCCCCGTCAATCGCTCCAGCAGGAAGAGTTCCTCAGGGCGGGAGATCTTGCATGGAGGAGAGAGAGGGCCTGCAGTCTGTCAGTGGGGTTCAAACTCTTGTTTATTTATTTATTAGCTATTAACCAGTGCCGTAAGCCAGGTGCTCCCCGGGCCTTGATTTTCTAATCTGTAAACTGAGGACGATGGTGATAATAATGGATTTTAGTTCCCAGCGCTGTGAGGATCAGATGAAACAAAATTCGTAAAACATTTAGAATAGCGTCATGGGCAACAAACCTTCAACAAATGTTAGCTGTTAGTGTTTTTTTTTTTTTTTTATTGGTTCGTTTCAGTTATACAAGTCAATAGGATTCATTTGGCACAATTATAAAAGCATGAAATATAATTTTTTTTCTAATTCATTCCCCAGGACTTCCTTTTCCCTTCCCTCTACTCTACTGATCTTTCTGCTCTTTACTTACAGTTTTTCATTTTTCATTGGTGTCTTGAGGATGTACATGATGGTGAGATCCACTGTGGTCTATTCGCATATGCATCTGGGAATATTGAGTCGAATTCTTTCCACTGTCTTTCCCCATCCCATCCTTTCTCCCTTCCCTTCATTCCACTTTGTCTCCTCACTGATCTTTCTTCTATTTTTTATTCCCCCACTCCCCACTTATTTTGGATTAGCTTCTGCATACCAGCAAAAACATCTGACCTTTGACTTTGGGGACTGGCTATTTCACTTAGCATGACAGTCTCCAGTTCTATTTACCAGCAAATGCTATAAAGTCATTCTTCTTTATGACTGAGTAATACTCCACTGTGTGTATATATATATATATCACATTTTCTTTATCCATTCATCTATTGAAAGACACCTAGGTTGGCTCCATAGCTTGGCTATTGTGAATTGTGCTGCTATAAACATTGGTGTGGCTGTGTCTCCGTAGTATGCTGATTTTAAATCTTTTGGTTAGCTAGGTAACATGGTACTTCTGTTCCTAGTGTTTTGAGGAATCTCCCTACGGCTTTCCATAGTGGATTCAGGGATTGCACCAACAATGCACGAGTGCACCTTCTACCCCACATCCTCACCAACATTCATCATTAGCTGAATTCTTAGTAATGGCCATTCTGCCTGGAGCGAGATGAAATCTCAAAGTACTTTTAATTTGCATCGCCCTAGTTGTCAGAGGTGTTGAACACTTTTTTCATATATTTGTTGACTATTTGTATTTCTTCTTAAGAGAATTGGTTTGGGCTATTTGTTTTGTTTGGTGTCTTGGTATTTTTGGTGGAGAAGATTGTCTCTACTCTTATATTGTTTTGGTTTTTGTGCTTTAGATGCCTAATAAGAGTGCGGAAACCATGTTGGAGACTCCGTCCATGTCCTTCCTTCTCTAGTGTAGAAAAGACAATGAACAACTCTCACTGCCTCTAATAGAGCCATGGTGAGTGGAGGCCACGGAGCCCACTGGGGGCAGGAACAGCATAAATCACTGCTCCCCAAACTGTTCATTCCAGAAGCATCTTCATTTTTTTTTCTTAACCACATCTATATACTATCTTACATGTTATTTTTATTTAAATCACTTAACAATGAATTTATTTTTAAAAGTCACATCGCTAAAGCAATAAATAACAACAGCAGTTGAACATGCTAAGTGCAATTTTTTTCTAATCCACATGGAAGTGAAATCATAACTATGAAAATAAATATGTTCACACATGAATGAGAACGTCACTAGAACTCCAGAAAGTTTATTTGTTCCTGGGTTAACATTTTTATTAACCCTCATTTGTGGTGCTAAGTGGTTTTTTTGTTTGGTTTTGTTTTTTGATATCAGGGTGCTTAACCACTGAGCCACATCCCCAGATCTTTTAAGCTTCTTTGTTTTGAAGTTGCTGAGGCTGGTTTGAACTTGCCATCCTCCTGCCTCAGCCTCCTGAGACTCTGGGATTAAGTCTTGAGCCACCACGCCCAGCAATTTCAATGTTATGAAATCAAAGCTCTCCTTCCAAGAGATCTCAGCAAAACTTTTGCTCCCTGCTCATCCTGCTCAGCTGATGGCCGGAGCCAGCAAGTGACTTGCCCAAGATCCCTGCTTTCCCATAACACAGTGCAGAAGCCTCCCTATTCTCCTGGAGAGCACAGCAACAAGGCCCACTTCTGCATCCCTCTCCCTGCCCTCCCTGCTTGCTGAGTTCATCTGGCTGTTTAGATTCCTCTTCCTTTCACTTCTAATCTTCCAATGCAATTGATGAATGCACAGGATGTGATCGTCTCCCATGCGGTGGCTCTCACTGATAGTTTTCCCACCGTGGGGACCAGATGGCTCTCAGTGGTATCAAGCTTTTCACCTATAACAAAAGCAGCAGCCTGATTTTCCTCCCGTTCTGCTTGGCACAGAGCACTTTCCACGCCTGAGCCTCTCGGCCGATTCCATCCTTCCTGAACATGCCAAGCTCTGCCAGAAGCACCGAGTGAATGACAGACTCCAGCCCAGGCTTCCTTCCTGTGGTTTCCTCCTCTATGGACTATCGCGTGGTCGTCTAGTGAATCTTGACAACGTCAATTAATGTACAGATCAGCAGCATCTGCTCTGCTCTGCGGTGGGCATGATGACGTGCGAGGACGTCGCGTTATCATCATTCCATTCGGTGAATATGTTTGGAGGGCTCCAGAGAAGCTGCAAATGCTGGAATACGCCAGTTACCAGAGTCCACTGTGGCATCTTGCAGGTGTCTGTCCCATAGGGTCACCCGTGAAAAAGTGCTCAGCTGAAGTTTATCGGAATCATGTATTCTCAACAGGTGACATTGTCCTTCTGGGGCAAAAAAATAAAATGATTCATAGAGGCAAAAATATCTTAGATGTGGGGATTGTGGGAGAAGATGGCGGCCACCGTTCACCCCCGGCTTGTCTGGGCTCTGCCAATGTCACTGCCACTGCCACCTCCTGCCGTTTCTGCAGTAGCCGCCTCTGTGGTTCATGGCCTGCCCTGTCACCAGCTTCATCGTGCTCTCATTCCTCATGGAAAAGGTGGGCGTTCCTCTCTCAGTGGGGTTGTGGATACTGTGTGTGGAGCAACAGGATTCCTGGGCCGATATGTTGTCAACCGCCTTGGACAGATGGGGTCACAGGTGATCCCTGTGACCCTGTCGGAGTAAGCCATGTGACATTATGCATCTTCGGCCCATGGGTGACCTGGGCCAGATCATCTTTCTGGAATGGAACGGGTGAGACAAAGATTCTATCCAAAGAGTGGTGGAACACAGCAATGTGGTCATCAGTCTTGTTGGACGAGACTGGGAAACCAGAAACTTTCATTTTCGTTGCTCTGGCACTTAGTTGTGTACATGGTACTAGGGTTTGAATCCGTGTCCTCGCGCATACCAGGCAAGCGCTGTAACCACCAAGCCACCGCTCCAGTCCCAGTTGAGGGATTTTTAATTCCTCTCTTTCTATGGGCTTTGCTTTTTGTCTTCTGCACAGTTCACATAAATAAGAACAATAAAGAAGCATTCATAAAAAGAAGTCCTGACTCATTCTCTCAAGATTAGGAAAGATTTCCCCATTTGAAGGAAGAAAAGATTTCTTCTGCCCTGGAGAAAAGATCTGCCACGTGACTTCTTGCAGAGAACTGGGAGTCAAAGTCTGTGAGCCCCAGTTGGATTAAAGTTGTATTTTTTAACCAAATTATAGAAAAATGACACAAAGATATGCTGAATCTTTTTTTAAAATCTCCTAAGGTTTGAAGTAATTGAAGCTATCAAAAAGGAAAGAAGGGGACTGGAGTGGTGGCTCAGCGGTTACGGCGCTTGCCTTGCTGCGCAAGTACGCGGGTTCAAACCCCAGCACCACGTACACAATGAAGTGTCTGAGCAACGAAAGTCCATGAAAAACTAAATAAAATTGATTCTGTCTTTCTCTCTCTCTCTCTCACTGTCCCTCTCTCTTAAAAAAAAAAAAAGGAAAGAAGGATGAAAGGACTTTACCATCAAAAAATGAAGCAGTGGTGACCATCACTTCTGGAAGATGATTTGCAAGAGCTTACCTCTTAATAAGTTGTCAGTTCTAGGAATTCTGCAAGGATGCTCATTGCTGCATGCTTCAACATAGAATTCAGAAATCACTTAAAAATTCATTAATAGGGGGTCAGATCTGCAAAATATGGTGGATATACAGCAGTCCCTCCCTTATCCTCAGATTATACCTACCAAGACCCCCACTGTAAACCTCCAGAGAGCACTAAGCTCTATGCATAAGCATTTCAATAATAATCTGATAATCAAGACAGCTTTTAAGTGACCAACAGCAGGCAGGCAGCATATACCACATGGACCCTCTGCGCAGAAGGTTGATTCACATCCTGGGCTGGATGTCGTGGGACCATGTGAGATTTCATCATGGCACTCAGAATGGTGGTGTGTGCTTAAAATATGAATTGTTACTTCTGGAATTTCCTATTTGATATTCTCAGACTGTGGTTGACCTCAGATGACTGAAACCAAAAGTTGAACTACAGATAAATGGAGGCTACTATGAACAAAGGAACAGTCTGCATTCATTCCCAATGGTGGTCTGTATTTACCAACATGGAAGGAGATTCATAAAATATTATTGTATCAAAAAGTAGATTAGGACACACACATAGGAAGCAATTCAATTCTATTTACATCTAGGTGTGTGTGCATAGGGCAGTTCTCAGAGAGGAACTTAACCAGATATTAACAGAATTTATCACTAACAGGCATTCAAATCTCTTTAACTTTCTTTTTTTGTACTGTTATATAGAGCTTGAATTTAGATGAATTTGTGATTTTTTACAAGAACAAAAAGAGCCATAAAAATAGCAAATAATTTAACTATCATGAGACATAACGTAACAGATAGAAGAGGGAAAATGAGAAATGAGTTAAGTATTTGCACTCAATGTAACAGACAAAGGGCTCAGCATGGATCACCAATGATGTAGATACTAATCCTGGCTCCACCATGAATGGAGCATCAGTGATGTAGACACTAATCCTAGCTCCACTGTGAATGGAGCATCATTGATGTAGTTACTAATCCTGGCTCCACTGTGAATGGAGCATCGGAGATGTAGATACTAATCCTGGCTCCACCGTGATTGGAGCATCAGTGATGTTGGCACTAATCCTAGCTCCACTGTGAATAGAGCATCAGCAATGAAGATGCTAATCCTGGCTCTACCATGAATGGAGCATCAGTGATGAAGATACTAATCCTGGCTCCACCGTGAACAGGCTGTGTGACTTGGACCCTCCCCAGATCTCTCTTTCCTAAGCAGTAAAATGGTGATATAATCCCAAAGGCTTTTGATAAAAATTAGATAACTATGATAACAGCAATAGCACATCAAGGCATATCATCACAGAATTTTATAAACCATGGATAAAGAGAAGATCCTAAAAAGATTTCAGAGCAGAACAATGGTTGGAGGAATCATGATGATGTCGGGCTCTCAGCCTCAAAGACTTGATCTAAAAAGTAGTGAAAGAAGACTTTCACAGTTCTTGTGCAGCCATCACAAAGTTGGAGAAGATATTATGTAGAATTATTAAAATATTTCCAAGACATAATTTTTAGTGAGCAAAATGCATAATAATGTGGATTTTAAAAAAAGATGAATGCTTAGGTATGCATAGACTATTCCTGGAAAATATACAGAAACTGGTAACAATAATACATGTATCCATACTATTTGAAATTCTTTTCCCTGTGTTTGTACTGTCTACTCAAATAAAAATGGATTGGGGAAAAGATCACATACAGCCTGGGACTACGCCCATAATAAATCACCTAGGAAAAAAGATATTACACAAAATTTATGTGTATGATGATTTCAACTACCGTAGTGTCACTAATCCTAAAATACACCTTTCCCTGCACATTAGTATCTCTGAAATTAGGCCATGTCCTAAGATCTACAGTATGTTATCTATACTGTGATAGATTATATTGGCAGGAATGTTTCTTATTTAGGGTACATGAAATAGTGGGTCCCTTACAAGGAACAGCATCTTAGAGTTTGTGCTGTATGTGTATTAGTTATCTATTGCTGTGTAACAAATGATCCCACAACTTAATGGCTTAAAACACCTTTGAATATTGCATAGTGTCCTATGGGACAGAAATTCAGGCATAATTTAGGCTCTGTCCCAGAGTCACTCATGCCAAAATTGAGATACCCCCTGGCATGGGCATCATCTCAGGGCTTGAATGGGAGAGAACCATTTCCAAGCTCACTGGTAGTTTTTAGCTTGCTTGGCTGAGAGCCTTAGTCCTTTACTGGCCATTGACTAGAAGTGACCCTCATTTCCTTTCCATAGCCCCTGCATTGGGCTGCTCACAACAGAGCAAGAGAGGACGAAAGAGACAGAAGTCTCAATTTTATGACCATCACGGAAATGACTTCCTATCGCTTCCCCCATTTTCTACCCGCTAGCTGTGAGTCGCTAGATTCGGCTCACACTTCCTTACACCGGGGCATGGAAACAGCAGGCAGAGGTTTCAGGAGCCCTTGCAAAGCCACCTGTCATAGCATGATATGTGTATGCGCCAAAAAAATAAAGATTAAAAGGTTCATTTTGTCATGTTGTTGGTAAAACTGGCAGAAAGGGGGAAGGGCCTGAGTTCATCACAGCACCAGTTCCGGGAAAATCTGCCAGTGGGGTCCCCTGGGGCAGTAAGTGCAATCCCAGAGCCAGCCACACTCCCCGCCCTGACTTAGGGTCAGAAGGAGCAGTCACATCATTGGGGCTGTGGGTGACCTGGGCAGTCACGGGACCACCAGCTGCAAAGCCCACTGCTGGAGCATCTCCCCAGGCCTTGTGTGAACTGTGCTTGAGATGAAGGCAGAGAGCACTTGAGATCTTCACACCCTCAAACCTCTCGATTTTTTGCCACACACTCCTGACCCTGCATAAAGCCAACCACTCATTTTCTCTCTTCCTGCTCCCAGGCTGCCAAATATTGCTGGAAAGATCTTCTAAGACTATGCTAATTGGTTCTGCTACAAATCAGGCTTCACAGCCCCAGCTGGGCATGGTCTGAGGCTCATGCAAGTGAACTTCCATTCTTGTCCCCCTGCAGCAGAGAGAAAACAAGTGTGCATGAGAGAGAGAGAGAGAGAGAGAGAGAGAGTGTGTGTGTGTGTGTGTGTGTGTGTGTGTGTTCAGGCAGATGATGGATGGATAGATGGATGGACAGACAGATGGACGGATGGATGGATGGACAGTTGGATGGACGGATGGATGGACAGTTGGATGAATGGATGGACAGTT
>PVKS010015948.1:0-44895 GCA_004027875.1 Aplodontia rufa
CCCAGGCCTGGGGTCAGTCCAGCGACAGGCTGAACACCCCATTCATTCCAGGTGAGGCTCCCAAGGCCAATAGGCCCAAGATCCCAGGGCACACAGGCCTGAGGACTGTCCCTGTGTAAAGCCCCTCAAAAGCTGCCTCTCTCTGGGTCAGGCTGCTGGTTGGAGGTGAACTTGGATTTGGAGGGTCTGGGTGTCCTTTCCCCAACCAAGATCTCCCCCTACTCTGTGCTCAGTGAAATATAGGGCAAAACACCGCATCCTGGCTGTGTGACCTTGGGCGAGCCTCATGACCTTGCTGGGCCGCATCTATGTGGGGGGCCATTCGTAGGAACTACCCCTAACAGTGTTGAAAAAGTGAGATGACAGGCAGAGGTTGTTGGTGATGCAGGGCAGAGGGTGCCGGAGACATGGGGGTGTAGGAGCAGAATGGCTCCCCGCAGTGGCAGTCTGTAGTGCCGTTGTCCACAGGATGGCAGCGGGCAGCACTGGGAAGGCCAAGCTGGGCTGGACCCTGGGTGCAGGAAAGGTGGGCACTGTTCCTCTCCAGTACACCCTGGCGGTCCAGAGGGTCAGAGTGGGCCACCTAGGTGCTGGGGACCAAGCCCACCCCACTGCTGGTACCCACCTGCCTACCCTTGGGAGCCCCACCTCTACCTTTGGGGGAGGCCGGAATCGGCCTCCTTCCTGGGCTGGAGGTGGCTACGGCCTTGGGAGGGCAAGTTCGGTCGTCACTCCTACACGGCTCCAACCCTAGCAACTTTTGTGGCTTCATGGCTGCCTCAGAAGGGCCTGCTATAATGTTCTTAGAATTGCTAAGCAACAGTGGCCGTTTCTCGCACATGGAGAAAATTGAAACATTGATTTATCTATTTGTTTTGCAACTAGCACTAGCGGCTTCATTCCTCTGTTCCCCAGGGACACCCTCCCACACACTCGGATTGAAAATTAACTCTTTTTACCTAGGAAGGGGCAGCAATGGGTTTTTAATTTGGAGAAAGTACAGAAACAATGGCCGGGCTGGGAGCCAGAAATTGGGAGGTGAGGCCAGCGCCGGGTAGAGCCACAGGCAGGGCCACCCACACCGCCTGCTGCTTCACAGATGGGACAGGTGCCAGCAGGTGCTGAGGCCGGCAGGAGATATCCTCAGTGGCACTGGCAGCCAGGTCGGCTCTGGATTTCTGCTCTCTGGCTGGAGCCGGTAGCTCCTCCTGCTGGGACCACTGTGGGCGGAAAGGGCACTGCTATGGCTTCTCAGGGCCCCTTCCAGTTTCCAGCTCTGCTGGGAGCTGGGAGCCCCCCTCAATTTCCTTGTCTGTCCCAAGAGGGCAGGAGTACTTCTGCATCTTTCTTGATCTGCATTGCAGAGTTAAACAGGGCCACGGCCCATGACGGAGAACCAGGGCAGCCGGCTGGCAGCTCCCCAAGGCCACCTTCTCCCTGTCACTCACCGATGGCCTTCTGGGGTTACGTCGTAAGCAACGTCCTAAGCAGACTAGCAAACGGAGAGTCTGGCTTTGGTCCCCCAAATTAGAGTCTTGCTCTGTTAGTCAGCTTCTGGGAGAGCAGTGTCCTCTGATAGGAGCGAGCGCCTCCCATAAGCGAGGCCCAAGAGGCAGCAGGTCAGGTGAGCAAGGAGCCACCTCCTGCAGATGCCGAGGTCACTGTCCCTCCCATTTCCTGTGATCCTCCCCAGCCTTGCCGCTGAGGCCCCCACCCCTCCCCACACCTTGCATCCTTGGGCTTGGCTGTGAATGAGCTGTCATCATCACCAGCAAGATGGGCATGGGCTCTGGATCCAATGGGGCTGACTGCAGCTGGCAGTGGCAGGAGACCTAGATGAACAGAGGTCCAAGGTTAAAGGTCTAGCGCTCCCTCGCTGCAAGCAGACGTCGTCAGGGGCTAGTATGATGACTCCACTGTCCACTTGGCCCTTTAGGTCCATTATGGCTGCTCTAAGGCCAGCCATCGTGTGTGCACCCCAGCCACCAGCAAGGAGAGAGGCACAGTCCTCTCTTTAAGAACACATCTGCGAATTTGTACCCATCGCTGTCACCTACATCACATTGGCCAGAGCTCAAGTGTATATTCACGCCTGGCTACAAAGGGAGCTGGCCAGTGCCCAACCCTGACCTGGAGGGACAGGAGCAAAATGGAAGCCCCCAGTGATGCACGCTGGGAGAGGGATAGAGGAGGCCAGGACCGCCCAGGGAGTCGTGAATGTTGGCCTCCCCCAGGGGCTGTGGAACCCGGGAGCCTGAGCCTCAGGAGGTATGCGAGTTCTGGGGACACAGGTCACTGCTCTGGCTCTGCAGAGCAGGGCTGTGGCCAGCAGGACAGCTCAGGATGCCTGCTCAATAGAAGGAAGTTCTTTTTCACTGTTTGGCTTCCTGCAAAGATGAGGGTTCCCTGAGGCACTGAGCAAGCAGAGGCTGGCCTGTCACTGACCAGGGGCATGCAGTGAGGCCTGGTGACTTCTCCCACTCTCTACCAGGACAGAAGCTAGTGACCAAAGCTCATGAAGGGCTCCATGCCACCTGCCTGCCTTCCCCAGCCTGTGCACAATCATACTCTGAGGGTTACCTGTGGGCTCTGTCCCTCAGAGTCATCTACAAGGCCCTCCCTGTGCCCATGTCAGGTGCACAAGAGGGCACAGGAATCTCAACTCCACACAGCAAGTGAAAGTCTAGCCATTCTCAAGACACCCTCTCCAAGGCAGACTGAGTTCTGTGCCCCCACGCTCAGGACTGACCATCTGTGGTCAACCATGAGGCCACGGCCCAAATGAAGGAGCAGGTGGATTCATCCCATCCTCAGAGATTAGCCAGGATAGAGGACACAGAGTCCACCATAGGCACCAGGGTGCCTATCCCTGATCCATACCCCAGTGTTTTTGTCTTTTGAGACAGGGTCTTGCTAAGTTGCCCAGGCTGGTCTCGAACTCACAATCCTTCTGCCTCCTTCTCCTGAGTAACTGGGATTACAGATGTGGCTGAGACACCTGGCTCATTTATTTCTTTATGCAACAATTACGTCTTGTTAAAAAAAAAAAGTATTCATTCATTCGTTATTAAGAGTGGCAAGGCACACTTCACCCAAAGGGCCGTGGGCACAGGGGCCACTGCAGCAGGGTCTTGGGTCGGGGAGAAAGATGGGGCTCAACTCTGGCTCCAACAAGGATGAGTGGGACTCACAGCCACAGGCAGGGTGGGGGTCGGGGTGGAGCAGCCTGATGGCCACCTGCGGAAGGCAGGCCCAGGTGCAGGAGATCCGTGGTCAGACACTAAGGGCAAAGGCTCTTGCTCAACTGGTTTAGCAGGATCCTCACTCAAAGCAGAGCGGGAAGCCCAGGTGGGACCAGTAGGGCAGGTGTCAGGAGGGCCTGATTCACATTTGGGTCAAAGGAGAGAGTCATTGTCAGCGCCAAGTCTGTGATGGACCCCAGCAGGTGGTGGGGACACAGCAGAAAACTGTCCCAGGGCTTTCTGTTCCATAGAAGTCAACAAATAAGGGAGGGAGGTCCACAGTTCTCACCAAAACCCACATGTGCTTAGGCCTGTGGTCCTCAACTAAGGCCATTTGGCACTATCTGGGGACAATGCTGATTGTCACTGCTGGGCAGGTGGGAGGGGATGCAACTCAATCTGGTGGGTAGAGGCCAGAGATGCTGTCAACATCCCACAACGCAAGGACAGTTCCCCCACCCCCCAGCAAAGTGCTGCGTGGCCCATGGTGCCAAGCCTTGGAGAGCCAGTCAGAGCATCAGACTTTGCATTTTAGAAAGTTACTACAGCCCGCAGACCATACATTATGTAATGTCCCCAGCAGGGTATGGAGTAGCACCCTGTAATCAAACACATTAATATTTCCGCAGCAAAAATCTATGAATATTCACACGAAGAGGGATGAAGTACAGCTATAAATAGCCTCACATCCGTTCAGGTCACGTTTTGCCACCAAATGAGTTATGAACAAGCTTTTGGTTTTCAGAGCTTCATGGATTTGGGAATTGGATTGTGGGTCTGTAATATAATTTCAGATCGTGATAAATGCTGTAATGACAACACGGCAAAGAAAGGAAAGGAGAAACGGGGGCTCTAGACAGAGTGGCCACCACAGAGCCTCCCTGCAGGGGGGACATCCTAGAGAGACCTGAGCAAGGTGGGGAAAGGGGCCGTGGAGTTACGGAGGCAGATGATCCCGAGGGCACAAGAGTGGATGGGGGATCACAGTGCCTGAGAAGCACCACGAGGGCAGCACACTCTGAGGGACGCCCAAGGAGACAGGCAGTGACGAGGGGCAAGTGAAGACAGCAAAAGGACTTGGGGTGTGCCATGAGCAGGAAGGGGAGCCCGCCTAGAGGTGGGAATGTGAGATCGTGCCAACTACGGGTGCACGATGAGCCACGGGAGAAGAGCAGGTGGCCTCAAGGGCAGAGGGGGACTGGCCAGGACACTGGGTGCCCCAGGTTTACGGCTCACACACAGGAGTAAAGGGATGTGGATGACATTAAACTTGGACGAGCAGGGAGGCACCGGCTCATGACTCACTGATCCCCACACCTCCACCTCCAAGCTTCCTGCCCCAGGGCCTTTGCTCCTGCCCCCTGCTCCTGCCTCAGGGTTGCTCTCGGCCACACCACTGTGCGCCTGGTCTGTTAAACATCACTACTTCCCCAGATGGGCTCCAGCTTCAGGGAGGGCTGTGCTGAGCCTTCTCTCGGTCTGTGTCCCCAAAACTAGAGATCTCTAAACCATTTGGAAAAGACAGGGCAGACAGGGCCGTTCCCAGTCTGAGGACCGTTGGGACTGGGAGGAGCCAGAATGGGGGCCAGACATGGAAGTGGGGAAGAGGGTTCCCTTCCCTCTAAGAACTAAGAGGCTTGTCCCTTGGACCCCTGGCCCCAGAGCATGTGGCTTCTCCTCTAGACACATCCCCAGGGTGAGCCGAGGGCACCAGCAGCTTGGTGTTCAAACAAGCAAGAGTCTTGCCCTGAAGATAAAACCCCAGAAATTGGGAAAATGTCCTCGGCCCTCCCGCTTATCAGAAACGGAGTCTCATCTGGCCTCTCCAGCGGAGAGGCAGCCCAGCTCTGCAGCCTGTGAGCTCAACCCTGGAGCTGCCTTGCAACCGCCCACGAGCTTGAGAAGGGTGCCAGGACAGGCACGGCAGCGTTGGCGGCCCAGCCACGAGCCCCAGCTCCAAGGCCCAGCCCTCACAAGTGTCCCTAACCGGTGGCCCACAGCCCCCTCCCACCCTGCCACTCCTCTGCCCTCAGTGGGCCAACAAGGTAGAAATGCCCCAAAAACAGAGAGGAGCATTCCCCTGCGGCACAGCAGCCTGGCCATGTCCCCTCTGAGGGGTCCTCACAATGTCAGATATAGGTGGGAAGAGGGGTCCACAGCCCCAAGAGGCAACAGAGAAGGCAGCAAGCTTAGGGGGGTCCTCACAGGAAGTGGGTCTCCTGATGCCCCTCGCTCCCCAGTAAGGCCCAGCAGGAGCCTGGATTCGAGTTTCCCAGCCCCTGCTGGGGATCAAACAAGACGCCAGGGGTCTTATTGCCCCAAAGTGGCTCAGATTTGTCAAGGCAGGGGTCCGTGATGTACCTGACCCCCCTCCACCTTACGTACATCTGCACCCACCACCTGTGACTGCAGCAGGGGAGGGACTGTCCCCAGGCCACTCTGTCTGCATGCCCTGTCCCAGCCCCACTCCAGGCAGATAAGTGGCAAGAGACCTCTCTGGTGGGGTCAGGGAGCAGATGAAGGGATGCAGGTGGCACCCTGCGTTTGCTGGAAAACTCTCATCCTGCCAGGGCTGTGCACTTCCACCCAGCCAGCCTGGTACCTGCAGAGCCCCGGACAGGTGCAAGGACACCCCACTGCCCAGCGGCAGCCCCCTCTGGAAAGATGAGCCTTCCCTGCTAGGGCTCTGCTCACGTGGTTCAAACTCAAGTGCGCCCAGCGTGGGGGCATCTGCCCGAGTCTGCAGCCCACCTCCACCCAGGCGGTGGGATCTCAGGCAGAGCGCCTTTCAGAGTGACATAAGAGGCTCTTTCCTTTTTCCCATTTCAATGATATGTTTCTAAATTACACATCAGACTTATCAGGGTGAGTAATACCTCACAGCTCCCCATGTCGGACCTAGTGTTACTCGTGCTGTGTCTACACGGTCGAGGGAGTGCTGCCTCCGGATCCATTGATCTTCAGATTAAGCACTCACAGATGAGAACCTCGGATGGCTTGGAGGCACCTGGGCTCCCCCAGCCTTCAGCTTGTGCAGGCCTTCATCCTTCAGCTGCCCAGGGCCTGTGGGTCACGGTCCCATGGGGCGCCCCCTACAGAAGCACCATGGGAAAGCTGCAGACACCTTGTGGGTGTCTGTCTCCCGCATTCATTCATTCATTCATTCATTCATTCAGATACCGTGACAGTATCCACTCAGGTGGGCCGCACTGGGCGGGCAGCCAATGGCCTCCAAGCTGCCCTGACCACCCACCAGGACTGTTAGGACAGCCCCTGGGCTCTTCGGGTGAGGGTCCTCTCATTCTCTCAGCCAGGAAAAACTCTGTCCCTGGTACAAGCCCCAGGAGCCAGGCAGTCCGCTCCTCGATCCTCGCTGCCTGCAGCACCCATGGCCCGCACTGCTCTGCTGCACCCAGGAGGGCTGCAGGTGTCTCAGCCCCACAGCACAGCAGCTCTTCCCTGCCACTGCCACTACTACCTTCGTTTTGTAGAGGGGGATGATGAGAGGTTGGTGTGCCCAAGGTCATGTCACTGGGACAGATTTGAACCCAGCTCCAGGTTTGGACTCTCAGCTCCAGGTCAGGGAGATCCGAGCAGCCCAGAGGGACCGCATCCCTATCCGTGGGTGGATACCAACTCTGCCCTCGAGGCAGAAGGTTCCCCCAAAGGGAAAGGAGGAGCAGTGTGTCATATCAATAAACTCCTGGGTGACACGCACTCTGTCTTCCGTAATGGAATGGGGATGCGAGCCCACACGCTATTGGGCACCAGGGAGCCCACCACAGCCGCTTATTATTTTCTGCCACGATCAGAGAAGGCTGATCGGGCTTGGATAAGTGCAGCTTAAAATTGAAAACCAAGCAATTTACCTTCAATCGCTTCTCAGAATTTTGTGCAGCCAGAGACAGTTAAGGAGAAATAGACTCCCTTTCCATGTTAAGTGCTTCCCATTAACATTTGTTTCCTCCCTGAGATTAGGGCTTGGCTGGGGGAGGGGGCCTCGGCCAGGAGGCTGGGTGGCATCTGCTCCCCCTGCCTAGGAGGAGGAACTTGGCCCCTGGGTTCCTCTTCCTAGAGTCCCTTCCCTTCCTCCTGGCAGAACTTGGCTGGCACTGGGCTGAGCACAGAGCCTGCAGCGCTCAGGCCTAGCAGGATGAGGGTGCCCTAGTGGGAAAGGGGCCTCTTCCTGTGGGCTGGCAGCTCCCTCCCCTGCCTGGCAAGTTTCCCACTTGTCCCCTGTATTTGGTTCAGGCAGATGTCCTCAGGACAGTTCTCCTGGGACAGTTTTGTCCCATTTCCAAATTAAGGAGCATAGGTTGGCTGAGGAGTGCTTGGGGACCTGGGGACCCTAGGAGAGAGCTGTCAACATTCCAAGCTCCACAGTGGCCTCCCATTCTATGCAACCCCTAGTGCCAATGGTTCTTTCCACTCTGCTGCCAAATGCTCTCCCCCAGGCTCTGTCCCTGGGCTACAGGGCATATCCTGCAAGCCTCGCCCAACAGCCCGGCAGCAAAATTGTCCACTGCGGTGGAGTTGACCATCAGGAGGCTGGACAAGGCCTCAGCCAGGGCCCCCAGGGCCTTGACTTGATTGTCCTTTTATTCCAGGAGTACTAGAGGAGGTTGTGCTGAGACCTAAGCTGACCCCCACTGGTAAATTTGACAGTTACCTCCAGAGGCCCCTCCTTCAGTGCCTCCGAGATAAACTGTTGTGACAGTCACAGCCTCGGCTGCCCTCCCGGATGTGCGGCTGCAGGCCTGGCCTCCTGTGTTTGGTCAGTCTGCCCTCCTGCTGGCTGCACCTGGCAGGGCTGTGTGCAGATGGGACTTCTGGAAATGGGAACCCTGAGGGTCAAGTCCTGAACCCCAACGTCCTTATGTGCCTATGCAGAGCATCCCGGGGGCAGAGGTAAGAGTTCCATGAGCATAAGATACCATGATTGTTGATTTGCGCAGTTCTCACATGGAGGCCTTGTGGCAACTCCCAGCCAGGACCCCTCCAAACCTCTACAGAAGCAACAAGATGAGAGAAGGTTCTAGCAGAGAGGACAGACGGGGCAGGCGCACAGGTGGGGCAGTTCCCATGAATACTGGACGCCTCCCTGCCACCACCTCGGTGTAACTAGGCCAGTGTTACTTTGCAGAACAGAAGGCAAAAGAGCCGAGGGACCCTGCAGCCCCCTGGGCTGGCATCTCTGGACACAGGCCATGATGTGGGACATCTGACCTCTCCGCCTACGCCTTGGTGGGTAGCTCACGAGGACCCAGCCAGAGGTGTCATCCACCCACTGGCTCAAAGTCACTGCTAACTTTGCAGAGGACCTGGAGGAGCCTCAAATGCAGCTCCAGTCACTTTATGATCCTACTTTCAGGGTGACTGACACCTTTGTGCATCCCCAGAGCAGCCAGGTACAGGGTGTCAGTCCTCGGCAGCATCAAGGAAGTGTCCAGGGAGCGGGCCCTGCACGGGCTGACCCTCACACACGATCTAGGCCTTTCCTAGGGAGCAGTTTGGGAATCAAGGTCATTTGACAGTGCCTGCTATTAAAAATATACAGCCATGCACCATTTCAGTCGTGATGGTGGTCCCAAAAGGTGGTAACCCCTAGCTTCCGTCACAGCTGTCTTAGTGTGCTTAAGGGCACAGTGACATTCACAACCACAGTACTGCTGGATGACACATTTATCAGAATGTGTCCCCATCACTGAGCAATGCTTAACTATTGTGGGGTTTTCGGTTTTGTTTTTTGTTTTGTTTTTTGCATTTGCTAGTTTTTATTGTCACGCACACCGTGCCTGCGGAAAGCTGTGCGAAACTTACGGAACCGGTGGATAAATAATTACAAAGCATGTGCTCACACCAGAAAAGAGAGTCATTCACATAGGGTGCTTCCAAGTTCTCCCTTCCCCATAAGGGAAAGAATAGGACTAGACGCCCCCAAAAGAATCTGCAATGTGTCTGGGCCGCCAGCCCCGTTCTTTTCCCTCCCTGATCTCTGTGAGAAAGGACTGATCCAAAGAAGACAGGATCCAAGAGACATTCATTTGTTATTTTAGATCTTTAGAAAGTGCCGCAGCACAAAAACGGAGTCCCTGGGTCGTAACGAAGTTCAGATCAATTAAAACAATTTACTTTGCTGCTAATGATTTCAGACCATTGTAATTTATTGGTAAGTAAATGACTTCAAATGCACATTCCTTTGGTGGCTGCACAGAGGGAATTTTAACAAGTTCTTGGATAAATTAAGTCTGGAATCTGTTAACAGACCGTTATTGTAAAACATTTAAAGGGGGTCTTTCCACATTGCTCCAAGGCCTCGAAGTTTCCAGAAACAATTAAAACTTCTAATCAGTTCTGCATGGTCTAGGCAAATCAAGCAGCTCCTGCTAACAGGTGGCCACTAGGATCCAAGGGCCCAATGGCCACAAGGGTCCACCTGTGATTCCTACTCTCCGGATAAAACACCAAACTCTGGCCTGCAGTTTTACTTCCACCCCCCCGCCCCGGTCTCGCTGTGTGCACCTCTGTCCTTGATCCAGAGTCAGGCCACGCTCCACTTCCTTCCAGGGAACAAGCTCAGCCCCAGCCTTTGCCCTGGCAGCTCTTCTGCCTGCGACACCCACCCTGATCTACCATGGCTTAGTCTCAGCTCAGCAGCCTCCTTGGAGGGGCTCCATCTCCACACCTGTGACCAGGTCCTGGCTTGCAGGGTTGCCACAGTCCTTGCCTTGGGGTGCACAAATCTCCCCGACCGTGAACCTCACTGGGCTGGCTCTCTTGCACCCCACCCAGCACCTTGCAATAGTGGCTGGGTAATAAGGGGGGCATGGCAGACTTCCTGAGCAACTGAATGGGTGACAGCCCCAGGGATGAGACGTGGCTAACATCCCTGTGGAATGGGCCAGCGCCCGGGAGTCCCCTGGTGACTCTTAAGGACACAGGGCCAGACCAAAGCAGGCCTAGTTGTCCTGCAAGCTGCCCCCAGTGCAGGCCAAGCTTCTGGCTACCTCTGGTTTGGGATCAGGGTAGACGAGGGCCAGCCTGTGCCTGTGGGTAGGGTCAGCAATGTCCCTCTGAAGCTGGGGTCCTTTCCTTGGACAATGAGTATTCTCCAGAAGTTCTTTCCAGCCTCCAACACCAATGGCTGTGACGGCCACAGCCATTTGCTAAATGTCTAGGCAAGATCGGGAATGGGGGCTGGAGAAATGCAGTGTGAAGCTGAAGCCTCTACAGGGCCAGGAGGCAGGGGCTCTGCCACCCTGAGGGTCAGACTAATGCAGGACGTTCATGGACTTGCCCAAGCCATAGGGCTGAAGTGGCAGGGTTGGGCTTCAGCTGCCTCCATTCTGACACCCATCACTGTACTGCCAGGGGGCCTTTCAAAGCGTCTTGGTGCTGCTCCATTCTGGGGCTGGTGACTTCTAACGCAGGCCTTGGTGCAGCTGGGACAGCTCAGCCAGGCCCTGGGCCATGACAGGTCAAAGCTCTGTCGGTGGAGATAGCACTGCGTGTCTGGCACTCAAGTGGCCTGTGGGTGGGCGGTTTGGGACACCGCCTACATCTCATTTATTCAGACTTGAGATCCATTTGTGTAAGAGTGTGTACTGGGCACCCTTCCGGGGCCTTCTCTCGCAGCAGATCATCTAGTGGGCACACACACATGGGCAAGAAAACAACCAGTGTGGGGGGCCTTCCAGATAAAGGGACCAACCAGGGCAGAGGCACCAAGGCTGGAAGGAAGCGAAAAGCAAGACCAGGGGAGAGGACAGGAGGGAGCTGCAGGTGACTGGAGGGCAGGCCCTAGAAGCAGGCAGCCGGCATGGGCTTGATTCTAATAGCAGGGGAGCCCATAGGGCATTGTAAGCAGGGCAGAGCCATGATCTGCTGCATATGTTTTTACATTGCCCTGTGGATGCTATGGGTGAAATGGATATTTGGAAAGAGGCTGGGGACATCGCAGCCTCCGTAGCGTCAGGAGAGCGGGACCCAGGTGAAGGATGGGCACAGACAGGACGGAGCGGGCTAGGAGGGGGCAGAGGTCTGGGGTGTGTTGGAGGCGAGGCTGACAGACTTGCAATGAGTTGGGTTTAGGTGAGGAGAGGGCTCTGGGGTGACTGATGGGTACCAGGCATGGAGAACCAGGCAGGTGGCAAGGTCATGTCCTCAGGAGACAGCAGGGACCAGGTTCTTGAGATAGAGATTCTTGTTGGCCTGTGTGGGTTCCACAAACCGCGAGGGGAGTGTGTCAGGAAGGAGACCTGTGGGCTCCCAGGCAGATCCCCCAGCACAGGGATGCCCTCATATTAATCAAAAGGAGGGTGTCACGTCTGAGATCAGACGTGATCAGCTTCTGGATTATTTGAAGCGAGCTGGCAAACCATCTTCGAGCCAGCATCGACTGCATTTTAGTAATTTTCATAGTATTTTTGGCAGTTGCAGACATTCCAAGGCAAGGCAGAGAGTCTTTTAATGGAGCACTGAAAAACAGATTTAAAAATACCTTTTAGAAAGCTATTTAAATTCTCCCGTCTGTAGCAAAATTAATGTAGAAACGTAACGCCTTAATTTGGTTCTCTAAACGAAGGTGGGAGTCTGTTTCCTCTCGGGGCTCTGCTGAACACGGAGCCCTGACATTCCCCGGATGCCCTGCACAGGTTGGGCATGGCTGCAGATGGCTGCAGACCCTGGGCTGAAGTCATTTAATCTTCACAACAACCCTATGAGTGACTCCCTTGCCCCCATTTTAGAGGTGGGGAAACTGAGGCCCAGGCTGGTTAATAAGAATCTAAGGGGGGTTAGGCATGTTTGAGAGACAGGAGGGGGAAGAAATTTGCCCAGAATTCCAGAGCTGTGAGGAGCCTGAGTGCCTGTGGTTTGTGGTTTTGGCCCCTCCTGCAGTTTGTCCCTGTCACAACGGTACCTCCCAGCTCAGCTGATACCAGGGCGTCTGCAGGAGAGTGCAGACTCCTGAGCTCCCAGGGCAGGGTGCAGTCTTGCACAGTGATTCCCAGAGGGGCTAGGGCCCCACCCGACGTCAGCCCCAGTGGGGGCTTGTTGAGTGAGCTCCCCAGGACCACTGGGGCTCAGGCAGCAGACTCTGGGGTGCTTGCAAGGTGAGCCTTAGGCTTACTCAAGTTTGAGACACCCTGCCACCCTGTCCTACATGAGCCAATACTGTGATTTTAGATTCATACTCAGGGACTTTGGTGCCAGAGGGGCCTTAGCAGCTACCCCTGCCTGGCACTGCTGAGGAAATACAGGCCCAGAGGGGGGATCCCCTGCTCAGAGCCCCTCAGCGTCCAAGGCTGGGGGAGGATCTTCTCATAGACACTCCTTCCCAGGTCCTTTCCTGCCTCCTGGCAGCCTTCCAGAGAGGCAAGAGTCAGAGAAAAGGTGGAGGCCCCGTCCAGGGGAAGGCTGGTAAAAGGCCAAGCTGCCCTTCGTGGCTGGCATCGGAGAAGCTGGTGTCAGGGTCCTCCCGGCACTGCTGGGGCCCTGCTTTGAAGCAAGCCTGGAAGACGCTGGCACTGCCCCACTGCTCTCCACCATTCTGTCCTTGGGGTGGGCGGGAAGCCAGTGAGAGACCTGGGCAGTGAGGCGGAGGAGACGCAGCTGAGCGGAGGTTGCCGGCGCCACTCAGAGCAGCCAGGCACCACCTGGCCCAGCACCTCACTGAGCCCCATGCTCCACCATCCAAGCACCCGACCCTCCCAGGTGGGGTCCAGCCCTGCTGCCACCCCGCAGTGTGACTGGCCAGAGTTAAATGGAGAGGAGTTTTTAGAGGCTGCTCCCCTTGGTTCAAGTGGGCCTCTACCCCCAAGCCTGCTGTCCCCCAGGCTGGACATACACACCACCTCCCCACCCAAAGGCACATCCCTGTGCCGCAGGCTCCTCTCCCCCAAGGGCCATGCATGGAGCAGGCCAACGGCGAGCCCACTCCTCAGACACCAGAGGGGTCACGCTTCTCAGGGTCACTCACTCCCCAGCTCAGTTTGCTCCAACTTCCATTTCCCTCCACGGTTGAACTGGCTGTCACCTGCTGGGGACGGCCAGATTGGTCAAGCCCCATGCCACTTGCTTTTATTGGTTCACCTGGTTTTATTGCCTTCTTGAGCAGTGAGGGGCAGCCAGCCGCTGGGGAATCACTCATGTTGACATGGCTTTTTAGATTTCATTTTCCCTCCTTCCCCATCCATGTCTCTATCTGTGAGAGACAGTGGCAAGGTGACAGGCAGTAACTCCCATAAGCATAACCAGGGGCCCTGGAGCAGCCTGTGGTCCCCCAGTGGCCCCAGGAGCCTGAGGAGGTGGAAGGTATGGCCTGGTCCCTGGCGCCAGTCTCTCCATGCCTCACATCCTTTTATCCCAGGTGCTGGTCTTGATTGGCAACTTCACCCTCTCTGTGGCCCCAGGGTGCAGACATCACCCCAGGGTGCTAACCTGCTTTCCCAAGCTTTCCAATAAACCCCACGAGGAAGCCAGCCCATGGGCAGGGGCCTCAGAAAACGCTGGGTTCAAGGGCTGGCTCCATTGACTACCAGCTACTTTTGACCTTGGGCGAGCTGCCCAACCTTTCCAAATTGCCATTCATTTTTCCGTGCTTCCAAATGGGAACGATGATGGTGCCGCCCCCAGGCTCACAATTAGACAAGATGGTGCATATTGTTGGCTCCGTGACTAGCACAGGACGAATACTCGATATGTAGCAGGGAGCACCTGATTCTCTCGCATTATTCATCAACGAGGTGATTGATTGTTGACTCTGGCTCCAAGACGGGCACAGAAAGGAAAAGAGACCTGGTCCTGGAATGGACAGCCCCTGAGTATCCATGGAGACAGTGAAGCAGGGCATGTGGTTCCAGGCAGGGTATTGATCAGGATGCCCCCGAGAAAGAGACAGAGGTCAGAGAGCTTTATTTTAAGGACTTGGCTCACGATCGTGGCACTGGCAAGTCCAATTCTGCAGGACAGACCAATCTGCTGGAGACCCAGGAAGGAGCTGGCATTATGGGGAGAGTCCGAAGGGCGTCTGCCAGCAGAATGCCTTCTTGTTCCGAGGACCTCAGCCTGTTTCCCTTAAGACCGTCAATTGATCGAGGCCCACTCATATTTCTGAGGTCATCTGTGTATCCAAAGTTTGAATATTAATCTCATCTGAAAAACCCTGCAGAGCAATAGCTAGACTGATGTTTCAGCAAATGCCTGGGTCCCATGGCCCAGTTGAGCTGACGTCCCGAGGAGGAACAAAGACCTGTGGCCATTCTCTGCCAACACTGTGGACTCTGGGGACTAGTGACTCTATCTTGCCTGGTCTGCTGTCTCCCACCCTCAGGAGGATGTTGTGGGAAGGCTCCGGCAGGAGGCTGGCCCCACAGAGGAGGGCCCTCTGGGTCATGTGACCACAAGGTGCCCTGAGTCCTGTGACCCAAGCAAGGCTCCTGGGCAGAGAACGAGGAGACTGCCTGTTGGTCTGGGAGGAGAGAGGCCAGTGGAGTCAGCCGAGGCTCCGTACAGGCCTTCCAGCCTTGGTGCCACCCAAGCCCGGAGACTCTACCACTTCCAGCCAGGCTGAGGCTGTCACGTGCCTCTGTGGGTCTCTCAGGAAGCAGCAAAAGGGATGCCAGAGGTCAAAGGCCACTGCAGCCTCTCCAGAGGAGAGTTTGAGGAAGAGCCCATGGCGCAGCCCAGGGAGTGGCTCCTTTAAGATGGCACTCCTCTGCCTCCCTCGAGAGGCTCAGATCAATTCTCTTGCTTTTATCTTTTCTTGAGGCTCAGCATGATGAAAAGTGGTCTATATCTGTGGCTGATAAGTAACCAGAAACTTGGCTGTATCTGCTTTCATTTGATTTTCTTGAACAATTACCACCAGCATGCCTTACGTTCAGAGGCTGAGATTTTAAGTGGCCAAAAGAACTTCCCAGCAGAGCCGGCCAGGGACCTGTTTGAAATGTCCTTTGGTGCCCTGAACAGCACCAGAAGGGATGGCCTGTGAGAGAGGGATGTGTTGTATGTTCTAGGAACAAACATCACCCCGTCTGGGGTACTAGTATGTAGGTTTCCACCTGATCCTCAGACCCTGGGAGAAACTGCCCACCAGTCCCTCTGAGATGAAGACTACCCCGATCTCAGGCCAGAGGATGTGGCCAGACCAGGCCTCATGTACCTAAAGTGGGCATTGAGTGTGGTGTCCAAACCAGGAGCCATTCAGAGGGTGATGGGATGGGGAGGGCCTGGAGTCCCTGGGACATCTGGGAGGAAGGTGGCAGTGTTGATCTGAGATCTCTCTGCAGTCCTCTAGTGGAGCACATGGGCCACCCTTCAGCTCTGATTATTCACCTCCCACAGCATCTGGAGAACAAGCTCCTTGCAGCCAGGGAACTCTCTCCTTCCTTTCTAGAGGGGATCCGCATTTAACAGGCCCTAAGCACATGCTGAATGGAAGGGAGGATGGATGTGTGGATGGTTAGAGGAGTGGACAGATGGAAGGAGAGGTGGAGGAGTGGGTGGATATGTGGAGGGATGGGAGTATGAGTGGGTAGATGGGCAGATGGATGGATCAAAGGGAGGATAATAGGTAAATGTATGGATGGCTGTGTGGGTGGATGGATGGATGGATGGTTTGATCTAACAGATGGATGGATGATGGTTGAATGGATAGATGGATGGACAGATGGGTAGGTGAATGGGAGGATGGGTGGGTGAGTGGATGGATAGAAGAGTGGATGAGTGGATAGTTGGGTAGATAAATTTTTGAATGAATGAGTAGCATGAATGCGTCTTAAATTGTCTGAAGGACTATCACATCTTCAAGAGAAAAATCCTATCCTCCGTGGATCTAGACAACAAAATCATGATAGATTCTCTAAGGAAACAAATTTGGACTCAGGTTAAGAAAGAACTTTGAAACAACCAAAATGGACTTTTGGTGATGGATGGCGTGGGCAGGAGTAAGCCCTTTGTCATTGAAGTCTTCAGGAAGAAGAGTCGGCTGGGTGTAGCGGAAGTTGTTCTTGTGCTGGTGAGGCGTGGTGGCTGCAGGTGGCTTTCCATCCCTGAGCTGCTGCGACTCTTCTCAAGCCCCCGCCCTTGGTTGAGTCAAGGAGCCAGGTTTTCCTGGGTCAGCCTTGGCTGCTGCTGTGACCCACACTGTGTTTTTGCTGCTAGTAAAGCATGGTGGGGACACCCTCTCTGGCCCCTGCCTCTGACTGAGCTCTCAGAGGCTGGCTCAGTCAGCCACTTGGGGGGCGTGGCAGGAGCTAGTCTACAGAGGTGTGTGACAGTCAAGCAGGCCTGGCCCTGGTGGAGGTCAGAGGGAGAGATTGATAGGGGGAAGCAAGGAGTGTTTCCAGAATGTCCCTGCAGGGGACAGAGCCAGGGCAGAGCTTCCTGGGCCTGCTTCTGGGCGAGGCTCAGTGGGCATCCTCCTTCGAAGGCATCCAGCTCCCCTGTGAATCTCCAGGGCTCGAAGGTGCAAGAGAAGGCTCAAGAGAGAAGCTGGGCCCAGGACAGACTGCACAGGACAGTTTCCCACGGGGAAAGGAGCCAGACGTGTACTCCCACGGGCCCCCCTTCAGCCCACGTTGGTCTCTGCAGCATTTTGGGTTTTTTTTAGAAAATCTAATTGCTTGTAGCGTCCACTCTGGCCATCAGTTTGATCTGAGATCAAGGGTGCAGCCAAGACTCACCTTGTTCTGCTTAAATAATGCAGGTAGCAAGGCTATCGACAACCTGTCATCTGCTAGAAAGTGGCTGGACCTGGAGGTCTCTAGAAGAGGCGGGGCCTTGGCAAGAACAAGGTAGATGCAGGGAGCTTGAGCACTTTCCAGAAAATCCTTCCACTGGGAAGTTCCAAGAGCAAGGGAGGGCGGCGTCAAGAGGACTGTGCAGGGATTGGAGAGGGGTCTGGGGTGCGGCATGAGCCACTTCCCGTCAGAGGACAGGGCCTGCATCGTCCTCACACCACACACACACACACACACACACACACAGGCACGCACACCACCTCCACAGGAGTTCTTGACCAGTCTGCTGCTCCTCCCTGAGCTTGGGGTGGACTTCTTTTTTGAAATGTTTAAAAATTCCCAGCAGCGTGGCAGATGCCCAGCTGCCGGTCACCCCATCGCTGTTCTGTCATCCGACATCATGTTTAACCGTCAGACACTGTTTTCCTGACACTCAACACTCAAAATAATGATCTGGTTGGAGCGTCCTCATGAATGATTCATGAGGCTCCGCTCGACTTTGGGTTAACAGCGAATCAAGCCCCTCGGAGGGGCAAGTGGAGCGCAGCAGGCAGGCGCACGGGCCCAGCCCCCAGCCCCAGGGACACCGGCTGCTATCCTCCTTCAGCACCTGGCACAGCCCTGTAGAGTGAGCCAGCCTCCGTCCAACCAGGGAGCACGGTACCAGGGTCCTGCCTGTCACTACGTGTCCAGGTGACCTTGCAAAGGCTGTTAGAGCTGCAGTCCCCTGAATCACTACTGGATCTCCACCACCCACACACGACCTTGAGCAGGTTGCCTTTCTTCTCTGAGTTTCCTGTGGGAAAGCCACAGTGCAGGTGGCTTTCCCACAGGGAGCAGGATATGCACCAGGGGGTCAGGATCTCAGCAGACGCCGTAGCTACTATTATTGGCTGTTTTTCCCTCATCTTCATCTTCTCATCTCTGAAACAAAAGGGCTGAGCTGGGGGCCTCCCTCCAAGTCCCCCTGTCCCCTGGAATCTGGCACAACACTTGCTCAGCCTAGGAATGCCATCCCGCCAAGAGCCGGGCAGCCTCTGCCTGGGGACAGGGCCTCAGGCACATTCTTCACCACGCTCTGGGTGGAGAAGCTCAGGGACACAGCCTCACCTTCTCATGCAGCCCAGCAAGGGCTGGACACACGCAGAGACATGAGCACCTCCCAGACAGGAGCTGTTCAGCCCCTGAACACCGTAAGGATCACCTGGGAATTCGGGCTACTATTCCCTCATTCACATGCCCCCAGCAGAAAGGGCAAGGTCTACTCCATCCTCACCACATCCCCGGCACTCCCAGATGTTGGCACTGAATTTGTGCCTAATAGATATTGGTCAATGAAAGGAATCTATAGATGGGTGTCGAGCCCCGCAGTTACCATTGAACACGCCCATTTGTGCCACTTGCCACGTGACCTCTGCCTGCCCTTGAGTTAGCCTTAGTTTCCCTCTGAAAGCCACAGACTCTAATATTAAATCCCTAAGCCTCCCACATGCCTGTGCCTTCATGGGCATCCTAGCCTGATTCTACTGTTCGAATGCAGGACATTTGTGGCCCCTGGGTGCCCCTGGCAGTGGCTGCAGAGAGGGGAGGGCAGCGCCAGAGCCACACCCCTATGGGAAATTTAGCCCCAGCTGATTTTCTCCCTAAACAGCCCAGGAGCTCCCAAAGGCATAAACAGGGCCTTGTCCTGCATGTGTGGCTGACTCAGTGCTGGCCCCAGCAGGATGGTCTCAGAGAAGCCACAGCAGGGAAGCACAGCAGGCCCCTCCCAGGCCTCTCTGGTGGAGACAGATGCTGGGTTCATGGGTTAGTAAGGCTCAGTGGCCAAGACCCAGGCCCTGGGATGAGACCCCACCACTGCCCTTTGCAGCCCGTGTGGCCCTGGACAAACCTCTCTGTCAGAGCATCAGTTCCCTCATCTACAAACTGCACTAGGAGAAGGCCGAGGGCCATTGAGGACAGCATGGGCCACGTGGGACAGCGCCCTGTATGTGAATAGCAGCCTGCGCCCAGAAAAGGCTGTCAGTCCAGAGTCGGGGTCAGGGCCCACAACCTGGGGGTGCCACCGATGCTGTTTTATTTAGGACTTTATTTGGCTCATCATGGATTCTTTTCAATAGTTTCGATTGTTCACTGCCTTAAACATTATCTTCATTACTGAGGTTTTGGGGCCCCTGTCAAATTTTGTGCGTAAGGCAAGGGTCTCACTTAACCTCACCCATGTAGCCTGGGGCCTGGAGCCCTGGCTGGAGGTGTGGGCCAAAGGGTAGGAGTCCAGGAAAGGGGCTGGGTGACAGGAGCAGTGTGGAGACACACCACCATGTCCCCGGCTGAGTCAGGTCTCCAGGGTAGGGGAGGATGCCCCTCTGGCCTGAGCCTGAGCCTAAGCCTGAGCCTGGCCAGGGTGGGTATGAGAGACAGAGGCACTGTGTTTCTTGCAATGTTTCCACATGTGTGCCTTGTCTCCCCACAGGCGTGTCTCCAAGGACAGGGACCCTCACCCTAGGGGACCCTCGTCTCCCCTCCAGGCTTGTCTCCAAGGACAGGGACCCTCACCCTAGGGGACCCTCGTCTCCCCTCCAGGCGTGTCTCCAAGGACAGGGACCCTCACCCTAGGGGACCCTTGTCTCCCCTCCAGGCGTGTCTTCAAGGACAGGGACCCTCACCCTAGGAGACCTTCATCTCCATTCCAGGTGTGTCCAAGGAAGGGACCCTCATCCTAGAAGTCATTACCTCCCCTTACTGGACATCAATAGGAAGGTGGCCCCAGACCCATGATCCACAAAATAAAGGACCCAGGGAAACAGCAGTAAAGCCCTGGGCAAGTGTGCATGACCCAGAGGGAAGTGGGGCTGGGCACAGACTCTGGCGTCTGGACACAGGGTCAGCATTTCCCTGCCCCCCCCCCCAGGAACCCAGAGCAGAGCCAGAGCCCCTAGTGCCTCACTCATTCATTTACTCATGACCCGCCCTGTGCCCGGAACTGTGCTGGGTGGAACAGAAAATAGGGAAGAGGGGCCCTAGTGGCAGGTGTGTGCTAGAAGCATGATTGGTCCAGGAGGGGACCCTGCCAGCCCAGGATCGTCCCCACAGGGAACACCAGAGCAGAGGTTTAGAGGATTGGCAGTGTAGTGGGGACATCCAGGTGACAAAGCACAGGATGCCTGAGGTGCAGCCCCTCCAGGCCATGCATAGGCATATGTGGCCTGGTCCTTGGCCACAAGGAGATGGTGACAAATTGGGGACAGGTTAAACAGAACAAGATTTAAGCCCCATTGCCAAACGGGGAGTAGGAGCCACAGCACAAGAGAGTATGATGCAAATGTGTTGCACCTACTGTGTGCAGGCTTAGTCAGAGGAGAGACATGGGCGTAGCAGCAGCTGGACCTCAGGGATTTCAGCAGGAGAAAAGAGAATGTCAACAAGGGCTGGAGGCCACAGTCTCAAGCTACATCCAGGGGATAGTTTGACTGCAGTGGATGAGTCAGGGTCCAGGGTGGTTGGGAGGGACCCTTTTCAGAGTGCTGAGTTGGCCCATCTGTCCCTGTTCCCCTAGACTCGAGGGCTTATTCCTGGTCCCCCACTCCCTCCCTTGTCACCACCCTGGCTTGGAGCATCCCTTCCAGCCTGAGCTCCTATGTAAGTTCGTCTTCCGCTCACACAAAACCAGACCCTGAAGACAAACAGGGTTACATAAAAAGGAGACAAGATGAAGATTCATTGACGCCAGAACTGACTCTATTCTGGAAAATTGAAATATTTTGTACGTAATGACAATGGAGTCACCGCGTGACCTTCCCGGAATAACTTCCCAGATATATGACAGTGACAACAGCCAGCCCATTGGTGCTGACACGCCAAAGGCTCCCCAAAGCCACCACTTAAAAAACGCCTCCCGTGTTATTAACACTCCTCACTGGGGATGTTTATGGCTCGTCACCGTTATCAACAGTAACAAATTTAAGAACCTATAAATGACACCACCCCCAGAGACCAAGCCCGGCGCAATCTGCCATCAACCTGCACAGCCCAGCCTAGACCAGGAATGTCAAATCAGACTTACACCCGCAGCACCCGCACAGCCCCTGGCTCTCCCTCCCTGTTCCCTCACCTTGACCCCTAAAAGCCCCACTTCCACCCGCACCCCTTTGCCTTGGTGGTGAGGAGCCGCCCGTGCTGCTGGGGGGGTGAGGGGCCAGGGAGGTCTTCCATGCAGGGTCAGGCTTTGAGCCAGGGCAGATGTTAAGGGTCCTGGCTGCTGCATACCCCACCCTGGCCTAGTGGGACCCTTGCCCTCATCCATTCACCATTCATTCAGCGTGCTTGCCATGTGGCACAGCGCCTGGGCCACGTACAGGACTCGGAACCTGGATTCCCACCCCAAATGACCAGTGCAATCCAGGCCAAGGGAAAGCCTCCGGGCCCAGGTCCCTGCTCCAGTCCCGGTGCCAGGCTTAGCGGACAGGAGGTGGAGCACATGACCACTGACAAGGAGGGCAAACAGCCAAGCCCCCCACCCAAGCCCACCCTCTGGCTGGAGAACAGGGAGTGTTTGGCGCAGGGGCCAGAAGCTCGGGCTTTGCCGCAGGCTGGTCGAGGGTGGATGTGGCCTCACACCGGCCTGCTGGGACCTTCTGCTCGCAGCTTTCTTACCTATAAAGTGGGGCTGAAAACGTTTCCAGAGTTGCTCAGAGGGCCACGTGGAGGACGCACAGCAATCTCCTGCGCACTCTTCACTGAAGACCTTTACTGTTTAGGGAGGGCTCCTCCTTTGGAGCTTTAATTCTCCTGAAAAAACGCCAAGGCCCCAACCAGGCCTCTCTGGGCCATTTGGTTTGGATAATGTGTGATGGGGTTTAAGTGCAAGGTCACTTGGGGACATGGGAGAGCTGTAGGGCAGGAAGCTTTCTACCTCCTGGCCTTAGCCAGCCCTGCCCCAGCTCTGCCACCACAGGGTGACCTGGAGCCAGTCACTTGTCCTCCCTCAGCCTCAGTTTCTCCACATGCCCAGACATCCTCCTGAAGCCTACCATTCATATCAGGCACCTACAATAGTTATTTGTGGGCTGTTCTGAACAGGATTGCTAGGGAAATCTAACAGGATCATGAATGTGAGAGGTTTTGAAAATACCCAGTATTTTGTAAATGTAAGAGATTATTTTTCCCATTTACCACCCTTTAAAAGGATATTTTCCCTCCATTCAGCCAAATTTAACTTGATGATGAAGAACCAAGCCCAAGCTTCCCAGCTATAATTTTCTTGCTTCCTTGTGCCTCTGAATATTAAAACACAAAGGCTCACGTTGCCGAGAGGAACCCAAACATCAGCCTATTAGAGGTGCGGTTGCACCAATGGAATTCAGAGTGATATTCACAGCAGGGCGTTCTGTTTCTGTAAACCTTGAGACATGCAAGGAGCCTCGGCAGAACTTTGAAATTAAAATCGCTCTTTCTTCATACACTCTCCCTCTATTATCAAGCCTGCGTCTTGGGAGTCGCTGAGGTTAGAAGCCACTTGGGGTTTACTTCATGATGCTAGAAATGCAAGGAGATGAGCAGGAGGGGGCAGGCATCTCAAACACCCCACGCGCACCGTGCGTGGCCTCAAAGGCAGAGGCCAAGGCTAACCCTGTGAAATGACAGCCCCTGGGAGCTGTCCAGAGTGCTGATGGCAAAGGCTGTGCCCAGGGGGGACGGGAAGGTCCTTCTCCAGTGCCACTTCCCTAGAACTCAGGAGGGAAGGACAGTGTACCTGGGAGGCTGGTGTGGGTGGGTCCCTAGCAGCAGAAGAGGAGGGGGAGACCGGGGCCCCACAAGAGTGACAGTTGCAGTGGAGAGGAGAGGCGAGCTTGGGAACCAGAGAAACTGGAGAATAAAGTAATAAAACAGACAGATACGCCCAGTGGCAGCAGGGAGATAAATGAAGCAAGTTATATGAAGGGCTCGTTTTGTGCAAATATTTGGGGCTCTATAAAATAAGGCTGTTTATTACAAATCTGTCTTCCAGATAAGTCTCGACATTGCCTGGGCGGCACCTGTAATGATGGTTTCCCCTAAGACACAGAGGGTTGGGCTCTAAGTGTAAAGCGTGGCTCCGCCGCTCTATATGTCCATGGTAGCCCCTTCCCGTGGCGGGAGGTGGCTCCTGGGAGCCCAGAGAAGCTTCCTGGGCTGCACTGGTGACCCGGACCTTCATTTCCAACCAGCTGGAGCTGGACAGTCCCCTGAATCAAGGTGCCTGGCATTTCTGTGCGTGTAGACCAGGACCCCTCCACTCTGTCCATAGGCGTCAGGAGGGCTCTGAGCCAGCTCCCCCTCCAGCTCCAGTGGGACAAGAGCTGACAGAGCACAAAGTTGTGGCAACAACGAACCAGGTGAGGCAGGAAGAAGGCTTCAGTGCTTTCCCAAGCGCTTCTGTGCAGACTTGGGAAGTACAGATGCCCTCTTCCTGCATGGGTTCAAGACAGCCTTCCTGGGTAAGGGACTGGTGGGAAGACTCCAGGAGCTGGGGCGAATTCCCAGGAGGGCTCAGCTCTACCCATGCGTTCTCAAGCCAGTACAGTTGTCTTCCTTAGCCAGTCTCACTTCCTGCTTCCAACTACCCATGGTCAACTGTGGCCCAAAAATGTTAAATGGAAAATTCCAGAAATAGACACCTTGTAAGTTTTAAGTTACCTGCTGTTCTGAGGGTTATGACAAAAGCTCTTGCTGTCCTGTTCCACCTCTGCCAGGATGTGAATCACCCCTTTGTCCAGCACATCGTCTGATATGAGCCTGTTAGCGACTCAGCCGCCGAGTTGTGCCTTGGTGTATCACAGGACTTGTGTTTGGGTGCTCCTTGTTTAACTTGGTAACAGCCCCAACACACATGAGTATTAGTGCAAAGGAGACACCCATTAACTCTGGTGCCATGTGGCAATGCCACCAGCATATGGGAAAAGCATAGCATTGTGGGTGCCGGAGTGCTATCCACAGCTTCAGGCACCAAATGGGGGCCTTGGAACACAGCCCCACACGTGATGGGGCACTGCTGTACAACAGCAAAGCCACTGAGGCCTCAAAGTTGGCGAGTACTCAAACCTTGGAGTGGCACCTTTCCCTGCAAATCTGAGAGGAGACACAGAGAGATGGCGAATGTCTCAATAGTAGGGTCACCCTGAGGACTTTGGTCACATACCAGAAACCCAGGATTCACGTTCCTCAGAAGAATTTACCCTCCAGTCCCAAAAGGTGACTGATGTGGAGTCAGGAATCGCCACCATTCATTCAATGGTGGGGCCCAGCTCAGAGCAAAAGATTGTTCCCGTTCAAATGCCAGCACACAGAAAATGAAATGGTGACCAAGCGAGGCTCCCTAGCCTCCCAGGCCCACTTTCTCAGCTCTCTAGTGGGCTGACTATAATAAGGTTCTTAGGAGAATTCAGTGCAGGGAGCCACCGGAGTGTATGGCCCAGTGACACGCACGGGGACACTAGCAAGAACTGGGCCCTGCCCCATGCACACCATGCTCAGAAGGACTTGACTCTGTTTCCAAGACATGGTCCTCCCACGGCAGCCTGGCACTGCTCCACCACTACTGGGATCCTTACTGTGACCACTCAGGGTCCTCTTACATCATCTGTCTTGCCCCCTAGACTCAAGGACAGGGACTCTGTCTTCCACCATCTCCACATCCCCAGGGCCTGGCATGAAAATGTTAGCGGCATGGTAAATAGGAGGATGGCTCCTCAGGAAAGTGACCTCCCACGCCAGACCAGATTCCGCCCTCGCTCAGGCTCAGCAGAGCAACACAGGACAGGACCACTCTTCCCCCAGTTCCAGGCTCTCTTCGTCCTGCTTTGTGTGCACCTCTTCACGTTTGCAAGCAGCATCTGATTTTTCCCCAGCCAGAGGCCTGTTCCCAAAGACTAACTTGACGCCATTTATGTCTCCCTCGTTTTCCAGGTTTGGGCTGGAGAGGTGGCTCCTTGCGGTTGATCTCAGCTGGTTCTGATGGTGTTTTACAGTGCCTTCCTAATTTACTGCCTTTTTATGACAATAGTAAGAGACCACACATCAGGAAGCCCCCTCTCCTTGTCAGCTCAGGTTGAGCGCTGGAAATGCTCATGGAAGCCTTGTGGCTCAGGGTGTTTACCCCCCATGGAACCAGTTCTTTCTCCCATTATGAGAATGAGGTAATTAAAATACTTCCCTGCTCCTTTGATATTGAATTAGGTTAGCTCAGCCCAATTTCAAATGCCAGTTTGAAAGCGGTTATGTTATTTGGTTTGCAATTTAGAGTCATTCATTTTTTTTCCAGGAAAAAAAAATTTCAAGTTTGTTTTTAACTGATCTTGGGTTAGAGAAAGGCAGGGGAAATGAGGGATTTGTTCAAATCCGATCAGGAAATTTGCATCCCAAATAGAAAAGTTCCACAGCTCCCCGGGTGAAGCCGAAGAGGCGATTGCAAGCCCCAGTGCCTAGGAGGAAAACTGTCATCCACCTTCTCTCCATCCACCCTCTGCCTTGGCTGCTGAATGCACTTAGAGTTCCTGCTCCAGAGAGGGAACCCCAACTCAAACAGGTGTCAGCAATTTAGAATCCCCACTCACCTGCGCAGACAGCTGCAGGCTGCCGGTGCATGAGCTCAGCCATGTCCCCAAGGACCCAGGTTCTCTCCAACTCTCTGCTCTGCCATCTTCAGAGTGGCTTCATGCTCCTCCCGGGAGCAAGGTGACCACAGCTGGCCCAGGCCACCTTGTCAGTGTCACAGTAGGGAAGGAATGGGACCTCCTGCACTCCTGCCAGTGGAGGAGCCCTCTCCTGGGAACCCACACACTTCTCCTGCCACCTCAGCCAAAACCATGTCACACATCCATTTCTGAGCAACACTGTTGGGGGGATGCTTGCCCAATCAGGCTCACTCACCCCACCCAGAAGCTCCCAACTACATAGGGAAGAATGGATTTTGTGGGGAATAAATGCTGTTAGACAACACAACTTCACCCACCAAAACACTCCAGAGCACGCTTATAACCTGAACACGTAGGAAGCCAAGAGTGGCCAGCAAACAGACCCCCAAAATAAACCAGAGCTCACCCAGCCCTCCCAAGCTCTGAGGATGATCTTACTCTTCCCCTTCCTCTGAGAGTATTGAAAGTTGAACCACGTGGTACCAGGAGAGTGAGCAGGACCAGGGACCATTGTGGAATTCTCAAACAGAGGTCCCCATTGAGGATGTACTGCATTTGATAGCAGAGGCCAGGGATGCTGCTAAACATCCCTCAGTGCCCAGCCCTCCACAGCAGAGAACTACCCAGCTCCAAATCTGGAGTTGGGAGGTTGAGAAACCCTGTGTAAGCCCGACTTGCCTCCAGGATGTTCCCAGGATGCTTTTTCTCCCTGAGGGAGGGATGGAGGGGGGCTGGCTTACCAACTCGCTCTGATCGGAAGTTGGAGAACAAAGAGCCAGTCCTTGCCTGGCATCCCCTCCCATGTCTCCAAACGACTTTCTCTGACCTCTGGAAACATGTATGGATATAGAGAAGTTATCTCCCTGGTCCACAGCTGGAGAACAGGGTCGCATTCAGCCATCGCATGCCCCCACCCCTAGTAGGCATTCATAGACGAGGGTAGGAAGGAAGGGGAGGGGCTGGGCGAAGGCCTGGGCTGAACGATAAGGTACGATTTAGAGGCGCAACCTTGGCTAGGGCTGAGATCAGCCTATCAATTCAGGAGTGGGGCAGAGAGATGCAAAGGTTTCACTTGGAGAAATTGAACCTGACAGTTCAGATGAGGCCAGAGGATCCTTTGACAAGAGCAGGTGGGAAAAGGTGTCAGAGGAGGCAGCTCGGAGGACAGGTGCAGACTGATGGGGCCGGAAAGGTGCAGCTCTGAGAGAGGGCAGGCAGGGGGGGCATGAGCAGGGTCAGGGGTCGAGTGTGTCAAAATTCCTTCTATTGACAGGAAGGGAAGGGGTTGGCAGTGGAGAGAGGCCATGGTCCCAGCTGGCCTAGCGCACAGGAGGAAAGGGGACAGAGATGGGGTGGGCAAGGAGCCCCCTCTTAGGTGATCAGAGAGAAGCTGCTGGTCCCAGAGCAAGAAGGGCTCTGGAGAGTCCCCACAGTGGGTTCCTGGGAGCCCTGAAACCCTTCCATTTTACAGTGACAGTCACAGCTGGGTTTGTTTTTTTACCTTGTCCCTGTCACCTGTCAGCATCAGCAGAATTTCCACCAGGGCCTGCAGTCTCAGATGCCAGGAATTTTCCACTGGCTCCTGAGACACTCAGCCAGGTACCAGCCTGAGAAGGAGACAAGGGAGGCTGAGGGTCGAGGCTCAGCACAGACCTCCAATGTGAAAATAGCTGGGAGCCCTGGTGAACCTGCCCTGGCAGCCCTGCTGTATGGAGCTACTCCCCTCTAGGTTAATAAGAAATCAAGAAATTAATTTCCTGTCAGGTGCCTGTGCCCGGCAGGGACCGCTCACCTCGCTCCATCGTGGGCGTGCATTTGGATGAGGAGGAAATGGGGTGCAGGTGTGCCCAGGGCTGAGCTGGAGAGGGGAGGAAAAGTCCATGTGCCCCGGAGCAGCGGCCCAGGTGAGAGTGGAGCCCCGGCCTTCACGTTCCCATCCTTTCCACCATCTGGCTGCAGGCCAGCTAACAGATTGGACAACTGCTTCCTATCTCAATTCCAAAATTGATGTCCCTTAGGGTTTCATTCAACAAATAGCCAGCGGAACAGGTTATTCTTTAGAACAAGCCTTGAACGCGGGACTCGGGTGACTCCCTCCCTCACGGGCGAACAGCTCTGTCCTGCGCTTCTCGGCGGCAGTGGGGCCATTCCTGGAGACTGGATCTCAATGGGGGACATTTTCCTTCCAAGGAGAGAAGGAATCTTCAGCTCAATGCAGAGGCTCATCCAACATTAACATGTTCCTGGACCATCCCACTCATTCAACAAATATTTACTCTGGGCCCGGAGCCAGGCCAGATGCTGGGCAAGCAAGATATGAGCACAGCCCCCCGGACCCTGGCCCTGCTCAGCCCTTCCCACTGCGCTCCAAGCCAAATCTCTGCTTTCTTTCATTTTGAGGCTCTTTCCCTGAATGCTCACTGTGGGCCTGGTTCTGTCCTGAGGTCTTCATCCTCCCAGGCCTCCCCATAGCCGGTCATTTTAGACTCAGCTCCCCGGTACCTGGGCCCCCACCCTCACCCTCCATCCCATTGCCGGGTCCTTCGATGCTCCTATTCTCTCCACTGTGCAGAACCATCTGCTTCTTCAAGCATTTCCTTTGTCTCTTTGAGGGAGAGATTTAGTCCTGATCACTGCAGACCCTTCCTAGGACAAGCGAACAGCCTGCGAAGTCACTGGAGGAGGAAACGCCTCTGAGCGGCTGAGAGTCCCACCCAGGACAGCCCGCAGGCAGCTGGCTGAGCCAGGAGCCCCCCCCCCGCCCGCCCCTCCAGTCAGCAGAAGCATCTCCAAGCACTGTGCCTTCTCTGCAAGACAGCAAGGGACGCCCAGCTAGCGAAGAAAGCCACCCGACGCTGCAAAGGGGCTTTGTCAGCCCTACCTTTTAGAGCCCCGAAGAAGCTGCTGGTTCCGTTCACCTACAAACACCAGAATTAATTGCTATCCTGGGTAGCTAATATGTCTCAACAGCTCCATAGCAACAGAGGTTTGCAAATGCCAGTGAGTGCTTTTTTCCAAAGGGACTCTACCCCTACATAAAATCGAACATTTTGAGTGAGATTTAAACACAGTTTTTAAACAGCACTGTTCGGAATTCTTCACACTTCACAAACGCTTTCTTTGCAAACATGGGTGTCCCAGTTACCCTGGGCTGATGCCAAGGCCCTCAGCCCAGCGTCTGTTTTCTCAGCTTCAAGGCAGTCGCGGTGAGGCTTTAAAACAAACAAGGGGATTGAGAGCTGTGGGTCTCCCAGCCAAGGAGTGTGCATGTGTGTGTGCACACGTGTGTGCATGCAGACGTCATGGCCATGTTTTGTTCTCCCACCCCAACAATGACCAACGGGTGGTGGTGACCCAGAACGCTGCTGCGAGATTCCAGGACCCTGGCAGGCCTTAGTGCCACCAGCCACCCACCATGGGCCATCCACCATCCACCAAAGGCCGAGACGAAGAGCAGAGGTTTGCGTGAGAGGAGTCATCCTGCAGCAGAAATTAGAGAGGATGCAAGTGAACTCACTTGCGGAAGTACCCATCAGGCCCCGCGGCCCTGTTCACTGTGCCCCAGCAACAGGGGAAGAGATAGGGCAAGAGGGTGGGTGGACGGGGAGGGACCCCTGCTCTCCTCCTCATGCAGTGCCCAGTCCCAGTACAGAGGATCCCTGCCACTGGTCCAGGCTGAACAACCCCTAAGGCAGGTGCTCAACCAGCCAGCCACCAACACTCAATGACCGCTGCCCCGGGGATGAGAATCCCTTGACTTAGACTCTGCTCTCAGGAAGCTGGAGTCTGGGGGAGGGTGATGGACCCAGCCCAAAGCTCAGAGCTGGCCCTTGCTGAGCCAGAGGTGCCTCTTGGGGAGCTCTGAGAGAATGCTCTTCTCTTTGGCTGGAAGAACAAAGGGGCTAGGACAGGGTGGTGCTGGGGCTGGGTGGAGAGTCGATGGGACATGGAGGGACTCCAGGACTTGGGAACTGAGTGGCAAGGCAGTGGCAGAGGCGCTGAGCAGTCCTGGTGTTGGAGCAGGGATGTGAGAAGGGCACGTGGGAGGTGTGGATGGATGGCGTCGTGAGCAGATTGTGGAGGTCTTTGGTGCCAGGAGTGGGGTTGTGTTTGCAGGAAATTAGGGCCGTGGAAGATCAACCCAGCTGACACCAGCACAGCTGGGACTTGAGAATCAGGGAACCAGTCAGGAGGCTGGGCCCAGGGCCCAGGGACAAAGCAATGTGGGCCAGACTGGGCAGTGGCCTCGGGTTCAGAGAGAAAACTCCTTCCTTTCCCCTTGCCACCTCTCTCCCTGGCTCTGTGGGCATTCGCAGCACCTTGGATTTGAGTCATGGCCTGGTGGTGGCTCTGGGGCTCAGTGCTGCCCCTGCTGGCAGATGTTGGTCTTGGTCTCAGCGACATGCTTAGAGATGCCCAGAGGCAGTGGGAGGAGGCCAGGCCTTTGTCACACCATCTGAAGGTGGTGGGTAGGTCCCGCAGGTCCATCAGCTCCCAGCAGGCCACAGACACCCACCCCACCGACGTCCTCAGCATCCACAGAAGATGGGACATCTCCAAGCAGAGGTAGCGCCAAGGCTTGGGGACGCACTCTGCTCTTTGTAGAGGGCGGGCATCAGGGCAGCCCCTCTGCCTGGCTCCAGGCAGTGGTTTCAGGATGCAGCAATGAAGATGGGGTCTTGATCCGCCGATCCCCTGGCTGAGGGACCAGCTGGCTTTGCCTGCAACCTCAGGCTCTGGAAGCGGCTCTGCAGAGGGCAGCCCCAGATCTGCCTGTGTCGCCAGTGCTGTGGGTCCTGTTATTGCCCTGCAGTGGCTTCGTGAACACCTAGTCACTCTTTCAAGATGCAAACTTTTGAGGGCCACAATTACTTCAGTGATTACAATTCATCTCGTCCTACCCAGGTATTAAAGGGGATCCAGGGAACACATAAAAAAAAAAAACATACAACCCAATTTAATCATGATTCCCTCTAAAACAATGCTGGAATCTCACTGTTTCAGTTGCCAGAGCATAAAAATCCCACAGCCACTCAATGAGCATGCTCAGCAGCCCACCTGCCCGTCAGTCAATGGGATCTTGAGGTTCCTTCTTCATCGGGATTCCACAGAGGAGCTCCCCAAGGCTCCCCCGGAGCAGAAGGACGGCCCCAGTGCCAGTCCCCAGATTCCCTGCCCTGCCACTACCGGTCAGGATGCCTGGCAGAAAGATCTAGCTCTGAAGAGCCAGGCAGGGGCTCTTCCAGCCCACCGGCGATCTCCCATCTGCGGCTGTGACAGAGACCATCGTCTCTGGGAAGCCAGATTTGTCCTGAACGTCACTTTGGTGACCGGCAACCAGGTCTGGCCTTTTTCATAGCCCCTCTGCAAAGCAAAAGGGTGGCCATGGCTGCCAGGTGGTTCTGAACATCAACAACAGGGGGAAGCAGAAGCCAGCAGAGGGTCAGTGGGGATTCCTACCGTCCTCCTCTCCCTGTCCACTGGGTGGTGCGGGGCAAGTCACAGCCTCTGTTGGCTCCATTTTCCCAGCTGGAAGTGGAAGAGGGTGGACCAGCTGGCCTGCAGACCCCTACCTTCCTCCTGGCTTTGTCAGTGTTTAGGAGGAAGAGCCAGAAAAGTTCAGGAGGCCTGTGGTGTGCAGGGCCCTTGAGGGTCTTCCGTGTGCACATTGTTAAAATGCACAGAGCGACCCAGGAAGGAGGTGAGCCGTGATTTCCAGGGAAGACCTGGGGTCCTCAAGGACCCAGAAGTCACCTGATTCTGGTACTATCCAGATGAGCACTAGAAACGAGCCCAAATGGCCCAAAGAATCCCACTTGGCCAGGTGACGCGTGGCAGGGTCGGGGTGCCAGGGTGATCTTTGAATTCATGGAGGCCGGTAGAATCTCTCTAGGAATCGTAGCTTTGATTTCTTCCAGCACTTGGGAGAGAGCCGAGAGGAGTGACTGTGCGTGGCTCATCGGAAGCCCCGCAAGGGTGCGCGCGCGGGGTACTTCCTGTGTTGCTCTGCCCACGTTGGCTTCTGTCTTCAAGAATTGCACCTCCCTGGTGAGCAGCGAATGAGTCCGCTTGGTTTTGCTTCACATTTAGGTTCTATAAAAGATGATTTGTGGCAATATCATGCAACAAGGTCGCGATTCTGGTACCTGAAGTTGTGAAGGTCTGCTTTGTTTCGGGCCCTGATCAATGCATGATCCCGTTTCACCTTCACAACCACCTCAGGGAGTAGGTAGGATTGCTATACCCATTTTATAGGGAAGAAAACTAAGGCACAGAGAAGTGATCGCCCAAAGCCTACAGCCAGGAGGTAGCAGAACCCAGACCCCAACGCAGACGGTCAGCTCTGCTTCTTAACATCAGGCAAACCTGTGTCCCCGGGATGGGACTTTGGTGGGCTAATTCAGACTCCCTATGTGTACGGTAGAGACGATCACAATCAGTCCTCCCTTATGGGTTTGTTGTGAGGATTAAAGGAGCTAAATCCTGTGGTGTACTTAACATCTAGCACCTGAGTATGCAGGTATGAAGAAATGGGGTTCCCCATAATCCCAGCGGTGGTGGCTGTTACCTGCCGTCTAGACAGCCTGAATTGACAGCAGAGAGAGTTGCTGGTTTAACAAAAGGAAGACATCTGATCTTTTTTTCAGAGTTAAAGCTCTTGATTAGTGCAACAGAAAATTCAACTTGAGTAAACTTCAGGGTAAATGGAAATCTGGGGCTTCCGGTTTTTGAAAGGTCTTACAGTGTGACAGCTTCAGTCACTGGCTGGATCCAGGGATCCAGGGCTTCAGTCACTGGTATCAGGGCTTAGTGCCTCCTCCCCTCCCTCTGCCTCCTCCATGCCAGCCCCCATCCTGGACTCCACATGCTGGCAAGAGCTGGCTCCTCGTAGATTTCATCCTCCTAGGTTCAGGTCCAGTAGGAAAGAGCATCCCTGTTCCCACCGTGGCTCTGGCCAAACTCCAGAGACCAGCCCTAATTGCTGTTGGTGGGTCTGTCCCTGAACAATCTCCATGGCCCAGAGGATGCAGTGCTGTGAATGGCCAGCCTGAGCCACACGGACCACCCCCAGCCTGAGTGGCAGAGGTGGTTGTTTTCCTAAAGAAAATGTGGGTACTTCTGTCAAAAGCTTGCCAAATGCATTAGAGCTTCATCTAACTCTGCCTCCCACTAACCACACAGCCATTAGCTGGTCACCTGGCACCTCTCCATGCAGTGGGTGGTGGCACATGCCCAGCATCCTCTGGAGCAGTTATGGGGAGCAGAGCACATGGGTGCCCCGGAGGTCCCTGATGACCAGTGCTGTTGTCTTCTGATAGGGTTGATTCGCTGCCTAATGGGGAATGGAACTGCGTGGACACACTGGTCCTGGGAGCAGGCTTGGGCACACATCCTTGGAAAGAGTGGGACAGACAGGAGAGGACATGATCAAGTGCACCAGAGGCAGGGCTCCTCTAGGGCTGGTGTACCCTGTGGACTGGGGAGGGGACAGAGGTCCAAGGAGCAGGGACTGCAGCCCTCCACAACCTGACCACAGGGCACGTGTGTGGATCTGGCCTCAGCTATTTTGCCAGGACCCCTCCCTGTAGGAGTTCTCTTTGTCCCTGCAAAAGACCCTGTGGCTTCTTGTCCCAAGGCTGGTTGGAGCACCTCTTGTGGTGATCTCTAATAAATCAAGAAGTAGTTCAAGGTGAGAGCAGGAGACATACAGGACACAGACCCACAATCTCATCCAAGCTTGGACTCCGCCAACTGCAGGGTGCTAGCTGCCTGCCTCTCTGGCAAGTCCCCAGCCAGCGCGAGATGGATGGACAGACACTGAATGCCCAGCTGACATTTCCAGCCCTGGATCCCCCCACTGCAGGGCACCAAGTGTCAACCCCCAAGATCCCCCATATCCTCATCTCCTTTCCTGACTCCTGACAGATCCGCCGTCCAGAAACAAATGCCACCCGTTTTTAAAAATCTCTTCCTGTTTTTCAGCTTGTGTTTCCCTGGCAACACATTGGCTGCCTTTCCATGTAGTTTGTGCTAGAATGACCTCTGCAAGCTCCGGGTGGGGGGACACCCTCATTCTTAGGATTTGGAGATCTGGGGGGGAAGGCATTTATCCACCTCCTCCTCTTTTGGACCCAAAAAATGGGAATCACATTTCCTTTTAGCCTTTGTCCTCTTGGACACAGAAGTCCTCTTGTTTCCGGGCTGCCTGAGCCTCCAGACCCTGCTCTCCCCACCGCAGATCAAGTTCTGTAACAAAGGCAGCCTTTGTCATTTTCTTTCCGGGACCAGGTCATGTCCACCTTGCCAGATGGGGCCCTTGCTGGTCCTGGCACCACCCTGGGAGCAGGGGCTTCTGTGAACCACCAGGGTCCTCCCTCTGCAGCAATTACACACTTGCCTGGCCACTGACTCTCACTCCACCACCAAGACCCATCTGTCACTGTTCTCCCCACCAAACGACCCAGGAGATCCCCTGATACCCACAGAAGTTTAGCTCTGCGAACGTAGAGATGTAATTGGCCCACGCTTCCCCAGGTCATGGTAAAGTCTTAGTTCACCCAGCGTGTGTCTCATGGCTCCCACTGGTCCCTACAGAAATGTGCTGCCACACGCCTGAACCCCATGCAAGCTGTTGGGCGGGTAGGCCTTGCTGCACCACAAGCTTCTCTGGAAGCTTCCATCCAGGAGGCCTTGACCTGCTGGGAGCCTGAGCAGAGCTTTCCCAGAGGCTTCTGAGCAGTCCAGACAGGCAGGACCCTCTGGCCCCTCTCCAAGCATACGCCTTGTCATCCCATCTGCTGGGGACAGTGGAAATCACCCTGCACCCCGCATTCCCTGGGCACCCAGGGTGGAGGACTGGGAAGGGCATGGGTCACCACACTCGTGTCTTCTTTCCATTGCCTTCAGACCAAGCCAGCCGCCCCGCCGGCATGGTTCCCGGAACTCGGCACCAGGTGGAAATTGTTTAACTAGATTCCCATGACTGGAAAATTCTGGTAATGGTGTAATAACAACAGCAGCAGCACTCAGCAATTACCCGGGGTTTTCCATCTTCAGACCACTTTGCCCACATTAACCAATTAAGTCTCCCAGCCTCCCTTCCAGGCAGGCAAGGGCTGCCGGCCCCAGACGCTCACAGCCACACGGCTCACTTAATGAGGAAAGCCCTTCCGAAGGGCCTCGGGGCTCCCCTGGGCAGCCGACCTGGCCTCACACAGGCCCTCCAAGCCCCCCGGGGGCACTGGCAAGGAATCCACAATTTTCTGTGTGTGCTGCCACCTGGACTGCAGTGGGGGTCCTTGGGCTCAGCATACAGTGCAGGCCTGGATCTTAGGAAGGGCACAGGGGACCACTGGCCCTGTCTATCCCTGCGAGGACTCTTTCAGTTCCTTCTCTCTCTCTCTCTCTCTCTCTCTCTCCTTTTCTGTTTGCTCTAAGTATCTCTGACTTTAGGTGCCAGGTACTGGGGTCCAGGTCCTGTTCCCTCTACCTCCGACACACTCGTATGTGAACACTATGGCCCCTTGATGTGGACAGAGCGGTGTCCACAGCCCTGGCCCTGCCCTGAGGAGTTTGCCTGCCTCTGTGGGAGCCTTGCAGCCCATCTCCTGGTTCCCCGTCCCCCGCACTCTGCAGGACCTGGCCAGGTTCCCTGAGCCCACTTTTGCACCTGGGCTGCTATGCCCCAAGCGCTGAGGCTGGGCGCACAGCCCTCCCACCCACCAAGTCCCGGAGCCCCAGGGCCTGGGCAGGGGGTGGTGAGGCCATCAGGGCTCTGAATTCCTGCTGGGTCTGAGTGATGTCCCTCCTGAGCACACTGAAGTTGAGGCCAGGCACGTAGCCGGCTCTCAGAAAGCACTCTTTAAAAATAGAGGCACCCTGTGGGAGGTGTGCCTGAGGTACAGACATACTCCTGTCCCGGTCTTGTGCCTGGGGCATCCAGTGCACACCCAGAGATGGCAGGAGAATGCTGCAATTCCACACAGGAGAGCCCAGGAGGACCCTTCCCCATGTGCCGCAGGGAAGAGGGAATTGAGAAGACCCTAGGGGACCTGAGCAGCAGGTGCCACCCATGCTGGCCCTCCTGGGAAATAGGACAGCAGGGGATGGAATTCCCCTGCCAGGGGCTTCGAGACCAGACTCCTTCCTGGAGGGACCATGGGCCCTCACCTCGTACCTTCACCCAGGGCAAAAAGAGCAGGTGCCTGGAGTAGCTGGAGCATGGGTGAAAGGATCTTTCTCCGCCTTGCAGCCTGGTGACACCCGCAGCCCTGAGCTGCCTGGGTCATCATTTATTCATTCCCTAATAAATCCTGCCCTTCCTTCTGCCAGCTTTGCTCTCCTAGTTCGCAGGCTTCTACCCTCGTTGTTTATTAAGCACCCAGGTAGAGCAGGCTGGGCCTCTTAAGATCAGGCTCAGGGGGTGTTGGGAATCTCCATAAATGGCGCTAATGTGACAAATGCACTAATAGAACGGGCTTGTGGCGCCAACGATGCTGATTTACTCACGCACCTCCCTCCGTGCAGCTGGCAGCACGCGGGCCGCCCCCGCACCCCCGCGACAAGTGGGGAGGTGTGTGGCACTATTACATGCTATTATGACTTTCTGGGTAATGTATACATTTTCACTATCACACGGCCTCTCTCCTTCATTTTTCATGAGAACTGGCACGAGATTAATGACTGAGCCACAGAAGCAACGGAACGCCACGCCACTCTGATTTATCGACCACTTAGCGTTGATGAAGCTGCAAACAAGAGTCAAACAGATGTTGTGGCTGCATTTTTCTTTATCAAAACTGAGGGCTTTTTGAATTTTTAACCACTTCGTGGGTTGCTGTCCTTCTTACTCCACAGGAAGAGGCTCTGGGTAGCTCCAGACCTCTTCCTTTCCGGGAGTGGCCGTAGGACCCCACCTGGCATCTGGCCACCAACCACCCACCCCACAAGTGTCCAAGAAGAGGACATGAGAGCCCCAGGGCTCTTGTTCTGCGTAACTTGAGTCCCCTTGGTGGGTCTCCAATGAGGAGCTCGTGGCTGCAGGCCCAGCTGGCCCCATGGGCTCAGCTTCTCCCTGCAAATTAGAGTCCTTCTCCCACCTCCGTCTCAGACCAGTAACAGATTACTGAACACCTGTTTAATAGGCACTGTCCGCCTTGAACATGAGTGCTGGCTGCAAGTCAGTCCCTCCTGAGCTTTTACCTGCTTGGCCTCCCTCGCCACAGGGTTGAGGCCAGCTGGACCGCCTCCCATTCTAAAGAGCAGGCACGGATGCTGTGCGGCCAGCCGCTCGCGAGGGGCAGCGCTCTGGCTGCCAGCTCGAAGCCCAGCCCTGCACCCTGCCTCTCAGGAGCCAGAGGCTGCAGGAACCGTGGGACCTGCTCCAAGTTCCAGATCACAGGTCTCTGAGGGCTTCAGGCCCCCTTAACGCTCCCATCCACACCCTCCCGCCCATGGCTGCCACCAGCTTGGTCACCCCACACTTTTCTGCTGCACCCCTCTCTGTCTCCTTTGCTCTCTGCTCTGCCACTCGAATCTCCTTTCGGTCCCCACTCCAGGCTGCCATGAGACTGAGTCCTGATCTTGCACTCCTGGTTGGGACCTCTGCTAGGGGAGCCGTGGCCCCCAGGCAGATGAGGACCAGACAGGGAACACCTGCCCTTCCTTCCACACACACCCTCCCCTGACTGCTTTGCCTGACTCACCCTCGGAAGTAGACTATGAATCTGAATGTATTAATCCCAGCCCCAGGAACCCTGATGGCGTCCCCACTGTCCCCCAGCTGCCTGCCTAGGCCACCAGCTCCACATGATGGCTGCACCCTCCAGGAGATGGTGAGAGTTTCTTTTTCACAGCAGTTCCATTTCCTCAAATCGCTCATCACCTTTCCAAACGAAACCCCACCTCAGGTGGGGGTGACACTGGCTGCAGCAAGGGGCAGAGGGGACTTTCAGGAGGAGCATAGCAGTGTGGCAGTGCAGCCAATGGGGCAGGGGCTGCCTCGGGCTCAGTGGGCAACTGAAAACAGCTTCGAGGCTGGGCAAGAGCCCCAGGCCAGGCCAGGGAAGGTGCAAGAGGACAGTCATTGGGCAGCTGAAGCCCGGCTCCCCAGAGACTCCGAGAGTCAGGGAGGGCTCTGTCTTCAAAGAGCACTGGATGGTTTTCCTTGGCTCTGAGCCCTACTGGGGGTTCCCAAACTCTTCCAGAGAACATCAGGGTCTCAAGAGGCTCGGGGTCATGGTCAGACAGGCTTGGAAAAGAATTACTTGCTGCTGTGCCCCAGAGGCCCTGGCCCTGCACTGAAAAGCCCATAACTGGGCACACGTTCTCTCCAGAACCTTCCCGGCCTCTGTGCCTGCGGAGGAAACAGTCCTTAGCTGGTTCCCTCCGCTCCTTCGGTGCCCGGGGCTCAGGTGGAAAATGCACCTGGGACTGACTACGCTGGTTCCGTCCCTCGCCTTCCCTGAGTCTTCCACAGATGCTCCAGGCAGAAGGAAGGGGAAGATCAGCAAACCCAAGCCCAGGGGCACATGTGGACTTAGGGTGCCACCCTAATCTCCTAGCCATGACTCTTCCCAAAAAACTCTAGAACTTTCCTGGGTCTCCCCCCGCCACCACCACCCTGCTATGGACTGGCCTCCCCATGGGGCCCCTCCCCCGGCCTTTGCTGCCATCAGCACTGCAGGACTTTGGGGTCATCTTCAAAGGTCGGGCTCACCTAGGCAGCAGCCTCTAGCATCTTCGTGGAAATTCCACAGCCCAGGGTTCAGCAGCCCCCCAGTGCCAGCCCATCTCACAGCCACAGCTAAAGTGAATTTTTTTTTTTTTGCCAAAACACGCAGTACATACAACTAATGAATGAAATTGCAATGTTGCCCAGCGGAATATGTGCCCCAAATTTCTACCAAAACATCAATCACTGCCTTCCAGCCAGCCCCTAGCAGGAAGTCTGCAGTCAGCCTTCCGCCTAGGCAGTCCCAGCGCAGGGCGCAGGGGTGGCGTGTGGGGCGAAGACAGAACCGCAGGAGCACAGTGCAGCCTGCTTCCGCCCAACCCCAACCCAGTCTCCCTGACCTCAGGGCTTGGACACTGCATCAAAGCAACCGAGAAACGAAGGCCTGGGAGGGGACCTGAGGGGACCCCGTGTCTGCCTCACGGTGATTGGAAGGGAGCAGATCTAGAATCGGAAGCCGGTGGATGTGGGGTCCATGCACCGCTGGATCTGTGAGCCCTGGGGTGCAGTGCTGATGTGCCTTGGGGAGCTTTGGAGGACAAGATGGGGCAGCCACAGCGCTCGTGGGTTCTCGGGCCTCACAGCCAGAGAAGGTTAAGAAGCAGCCTTGTTTTGCAGCTGTCTAGAAAGGGCCTCCTGTTCAGAAGCACTTTCCCAAATCCGGGAGGCAGAAGGACCAGAGGTCATAATTCAGCTTATTTCAATCCCCCAAGCCTAAGAAGAGTGCCATGACACCAGATCCTGTAATGTCCCCAGGGCCTTGTCCCTGAGGTTGAGGAGAAGCAGATGCAGAGACCATGAAGACAGTTGCCACCCTGCTGGGGATGGTGAGGGGGAGGCAGCAGGGAGGCTTCCGGAGGAGGCAGGGGTAAGGCTTCTGGAGGAGGTAGTAGGAGGCTTCTGGAGGAGGCAGGAAGGCTTCTGAAGGAGGTAGCTGGGATCCTGGCCCTGTCCTTAAAGCGGAGGTAGACACTGGTCCTGCAGGCTGACCTCAGAGCTTCCAGAAACAGGAGCCTGCTTCCTGGTGCTTGACACAGGAACTCCAGGGTATGAGGCCCTGAGCTTGGCAAGCTCCTGCCCACACTGGCCCTGGGCCTCCCACAGTGCTCCCCAGGCGCCCAGGCTGAGCTCACCTCTCAAAGCTGTCGGGAGGAGGCTGCAGTCTTTCATCCCCACGCTGACCTGCCAGCTCCCTCCCACAGGGCCAGGCTCCTGCTCCGGGATGGGCATCAGAGGCAGCCCCAGGTAGACTGCTGACCCCTGCGGCCCTTTGATCCTTCCTCACCTTGCTTGGCAGCTGGCACCGCCTGGTCCCCAGCCCCAGTGGGATGGAATGGGAAGAATGCAGGGCCAGGATTCATAGCCCCATCCCAAGTCCCCTGGGGACTTTATCCACACAATGAGCATGGCAGCCCACCTGCCTTTTGGGCACATTGCAAGGACAGAGTGAAATTGGATGCGGGAAGATATTTGGGCCAAACAAAAAGAGGCCACCAGTCCAGTCTTGGCAGGACTGGAATTCAGAATCACAGCCCTGGCTTCCAGCCCAGGCCCTGCCCTGTCCAGGCACTGGACCTCTCCAGACAGAGGGTGCCCTACGCTGCCCTGCCCAGCCTGCCTCCCTGGTGAGTGCAGGCACCAAACGAGGTAAGGGTTGGAGAGAGCTTTGAGAACAAAGTGGCGTGCCCATGTCAGGGAGTGCCAGTTATGAAGGAGGTGCGTCCCGCCATCTAGGAACGCCACCATGAAGGAGAGGGCTCCTGTTGGCATCCATTTAATTTCCTGGTTAACTGAGAATTGGCAAGGAAAAGACTGTGTTCAACGCTTATTGGAAATCTTTCTAAAAGATGCCTGTCCACCTTCTCACGCTGGTCACGGCATAGTCGAGTCTTTATTGATTAACGGCTTGATTGATTCATATATTCATTTCGTATCCTGACCACATCCAGAAAAGCAGCTACAGTCCTGGCTTCCCCATGCCCGGTGCCCTGCGACTCCCACGGCCACTGCTTGGTCATCAGCTGGGAGGGCGGAGGGGACAAGAGAGGCTTCCATGTGGCGTTTCCTACACTGTCTCGATCTGTTGTCATTTATCTCATTTCCTTAGAATCATGCAAGAAAAAACAGTTCACGAAATCCCTCCGTGTTAGGGTCCAAGGGTTCAGCAGGTGTGTCCAGGGACATCTGCGAGGCCATGCGATTGTCTTTAACACACTCGTCAGGCCTGACAGTGTCGGATAAATGGCCTCACCTTCTGGGTGAGGCCCTTGCTCTTGCGCAAAGTCGCTGCCCCACAAAGGCCCTTGGCGTGTCCCCATCAGGGACAATGGTGGGTTGAAAGGGAGAGAGGGTGTTTCAGGTTGAATTTCCTGGGCAGAGGCTGACCTGTTTAAGTGGAATCAGGTGGGGATGAACAGTGTCCCCCAAGGTCTTCGAGCCAGGAGGCCTCCGGTTCTTAAGCCCCAAAGGAGCTTCCAAGGAGGTGGCCCTGGGCCTTGTGAGGCCACAGTGGAGAGTGTGGGTGGGCTGTGTATGGGGAGAGGAGCCCTGGCCCTTAGAAGCAGGGGCCTCGGCTTCAGCTCCTTCCCCTTGGGCTGTGTCAGGGTCGTCCAGCGCACGAGTGTGGAGTGGGGGCAGGGGACAGTGGAGCTGCTGCTGGTGGGGAGCTGGGCAGGGTGCAGCTCAACCTCGCAGAGGGGGTCCTGGGTTACACGCTCACCAGCTGGTGAAGGCCAGGGGGACCCAGAGAACACTGGGCAATGTCTGAGGACCTTGTCAGCTGTCACTGTGGACAGGAGTTTGATGGCTTGGGTGGGGGCCGGGGAGGCTGCTACCATCCCACCGTGCCTGGCTCTACCCCTCAGTGGTGCCGAGCAGAGCCAGCCTGGGTGGGGACGGCCTGTGCGGGCACCTCCTGGGGCCAGGTGCCCCCGTGCTGCCCTCATGCTGCCAGTCTCTGTGCTCTCCCCCAGAACCCCGACATCGTCCTGGTGCACTACCTGAACGTGCCGGCCATCGAGGACTGCGGCAAGCCCTGCGGCCCCATCCTCTGCTCCATCAACACCGACAAGAAGGAGTGGGCGAAATGGACCAAGGAAGAGCTCATCGGGCAGCTGAAGCCCATGTGTGAGTAGCCGGCCCCGGCCGAGGGGCCCTGCCTCGCTTGGCCCACAGTGACGCTGGGAACGCGCCCCTGCGTCCGCTTCGTCCACAGGAGCCTCCTCTGGGACCCTCAGGCACAAGGCGTCAGGCCCATATGACAGACAGGGGATGTCAGGCCGGGGAGGGCACAGACTGGCCCAGCTGCCCTGCCTCCTGCCCTCACCTGAGCTGGCTCTGGGCTCTGCCACTGCCTCCTGCACCCAGCCTGCCTGGGCCCCAGCCTGGGTGGCAAAGGGTCGGTGGCGATCGGGCTGGATCTCTTTGGTCAACAGAGAGGAGCTTCCTGAAGCCGTCAGGTGCAAATCACAGCCAGTCGGGGACACTAGGGCTCAGCTGCCCCTTAGTCCCATGGGCCACAGCTCCTGGCCAGGGTTCTGAGAGCCTCTCCTGCCCCCACATCTGGGCTCTACAGGAACAGACCCAGATCTGCAGAAGAAGGGTCAGGGACCCCGACCACCTTGCCCGGGCAAAGGTCTGGTGCCTTCAAGACCTCGGAGAGCCTCTGTGGGTCTCAGCACCCGCACCACAGTGGGCTGGAGGGCACCACACACAGGAGCCACTAGTGTGCTCTTTCCTGGGGGCTCCGAGCTGAGACAGGGGCTCCCGAGTGCCCAGGGGCTCCGATTCGAGGCTGTGCCCCCACCTCAAGGCCAAAGGGGGCAGAGGGCTGGCTCTCTATGGGCAGGGAGGCCCTCCCAGCTTGGCAGCAGTGTCCTCTCTCACCATCCTCCTGAGCCTCCCTGAGGATGCTCGGGCCAGCCTGGCCTTGGTGCCGCTGCCTGGAACCCAGCTGCCCAGGGGATTTCTGGGCTCAGCTCTAACCCTGATGCTCCCAGAGCCCCTTTCTGATTCCGAGTTCGGTGCTGTGCTCGGAGCACCTCCTGTGCCCTCCTCCAGAGTGGCCTCCGCTCCTCTGCCTGGCGCTGTCTTCATCCTTCTCCTGGGGAAGCTGTGGGACGTGAGCAGGGACCCAAGCAAAGACAAAGGGCCCAGGAGCCGAGGCCACCCAGGATGCCTTCCCAAGGCCAGGCCACTGTGCCTGTGCCAGGGGTCCCCCCAACCCCCATGACTGACCCTGGGTACAGGGCTCTGCCTGTGTCGTTTCTGGCCTGCTCACCCTTCCTCCTGGGCTGGAGCAGTGATTCTGTTCATGGAGCGCCTTAGTGCCACCTGGCCAGAGCAGCAGGAAGAGCCAGAGGAGGGGAGTTGGAGGTGGCCCTAATCCTGGCTCTGGGGTCGCCTTGCTGTGTAAGCTCCGGCCAGTCACCACCCTCTCTGCTCTCCAGTTACTCTGCTGCAAAGACAAAAATGCCAGTGGTCTCTGTTCCAAGACCAGCTGCTCCCAGCCGGCTTGCAGGGCCTGCTCGGCTCCTGACCTGATCCCATAACCAAGGGCAGAGACTCCTCTTGTGCCCCACGTCCTGGGAGATGGAGTCACTGCAGGGGCTTCAGGGTGGCTAGAGTCCAGGTCCACATACTCAGTGTCCACTGCTGAAGAGGGCGGCTGGGCCCCAAAAGTTAGGAAAAGGACTTCTCTTCCCACCTGTCTGGGCCTGCGTCCTTTCCCCTGTCAGATCCCACCAGCAGCTTAGAGCCCCTCCACCACACAAAGGCCCCGTCCATGCAGCCTGGAGCACGTGCCAGGGCAGAAGCCCTCTCGAGGTGGCCGCAGCTCTGCCTGGGCCTCCCAGACCTCTCTTCTCGCCAAGCCTCGCTTGGCCATTTCCCTTCACCTCCCTTCAGGGGCTGCCTGTCCATCACCTTCTCTGGGCTGGGTGGGGGAATCAGGCTCTGCGAACTCCAGGAGGTGAAAACCGCACCACAACGGCCTCTGACAGTAACTGGAGGGAACGCGAGTGACCCCGCAAATTCCGCGTAAAACGACACAAACTTCCCGCAAATCCGACAACACGCAGCTCTGGGTGTCTAGGGGGCGCGGGCGCGGAGCAGCCGTTGCTCAGAGCACGCCTGTGCGTGGCTCTGGCTACAGCGGCACAGCCTGGGAGATGCGGCTCCAATCAATGCTTCAGCTGCCGCTCAGGCTTGGAGCACATGCAGGGCACCTGCTAACCGTGCTCCAGGCAGAGGTGCACCAAGAGCCAAGAAGCCATCAGGTCGGCTTCCAGAATCCAGCTTGCCACTGACACTGCAGCCAGCCACACCCACTCCATCCTGAGTGCACGTAAATCACGTTCCTTCAAAGACTTCACAGTTTGATTTCCTGATGTTTCCAAATTTCTCTGCCCTACAGCAGAGTTGTCAGTGGCTTAATCAAAAGGCTGTGCTGATCAGCGGGGAAGGGAAGCTCTGGTCTGCAGCCCCCTCCTCACCTGTCGCGAGAGGGAACTCATTGTTCTCCTGACTCGGGAAGCGCATAGGTACCTGTTCCTGAGCCAGGTTTGGTTGGAGAATCCCACCTTGATTCCTCCACCTGTGCTCTGGACGGAAGGGGACTTCTCTTCAACCTACATTCTGAAAAATCCTCCTCCAGATTTAAAAAAAAATTAAGATATCTGATAGAATATGCATGCATCCAAAGATCCTTCCTGTCTTTTAGTGGTTAGAATACAGTTCCTGCTGCTAGGAAAAAGACCAAAATAAATAAAACTCTCCCCTTTCACATATTTTACAGTGTGAGGTTGATATAGCAGACCCCTGTGTGAGGGATCAGCCACCAAGACTCCTTCCAGCTGGCTGCTCTGTCATTTTTAGGTAATTATCCTATTTTAATGGTCCAAGATAGCTGCTCCAGCTCCTGCCATCACAACGCATTTCAGTCAGTGAGAAAGTGAGAAGAAAAAGTGGAGGGTAATCTTCCTTTCAGGAATAGGTTCCAGAAGATACACATATCACTTCCACTTATATGTCATCAGGAAATTTTTTGTCATATAGTCTTTCCTGGTTGCAAAGCAATCTAGGAAGTGCAGCCTTTTCTCACGCACAATTTGAGGAATAAAGTTGTGCTGTGAATGATTCAGAGCTGAGTAGAGCTCAGCTCAACCCTGTGGGCTTCATCTTTCTGGCTTTTAGCGTACAGAATCATTCCTCTCGGTTCAAGACTGGGATGGTTGTCTGGGGTCCTACCTGAGGCCTGGAATTTACAGGACTCAAGTGAACAGAGCTGAAGCCCAGCACGTCTCCTCCTGCACATCCCAGGGTCTCTTCCCACGCAGCTGATCTGAGAGTGCCAGCTCTGCACCCCACATGCTTCCCTCGCAAGAGCCAGGCACCCAGCAGGCGCACTGGCCCCCTCAGCCTCCAAGGGGCAGCTGAGCCAGGCTGGTCTCGGAACTGGTTCTGTGCCCTGGTTCTGCCAGGTGGGCAGGAAACTTTCTCAGTGGCTC
>PVKS010015949.1:0-44927 GCA_004027875.1 Aplodontia rufa
CCCAAGAACTGCCCTTTGTATTACCAGTCTGCCTAAGCTCCCTGCTTCAAACAGCCCCTGGGAACAGGAACCCTCTCTCCTCCAAACTCAGACCCCAGTCTTCTAGCTGCAGTTCTCTCAAGGAGACTGGATTTCCCCAAGTCAGGCTTCCCCAAGTTGGCCTGTTGGTCCAGCCTGCTAGCTCAGCCACTGGCACATATGCCTGCTCTCTGAGACTTCTGCCTCCCTCCAAGAGCTAGGCATTTGAGGGCCACTAGCCCCATGATTTCCCAGCCCCCAGCTACCAGGATCCCTCAATCTGGGGCCTGCCTCTGTTGTCTGGCTCCTCCCAAATGGACCAAGCCCAAGCTAATGTACTCCTGAGCAACCCTGTCATTGCCCTGATACAAAAGACTTTGACAGACAAAGGCTCCTGACTTTTGCTAGTCACTGTCACAATGTCCCCAGGTAGAACCAGAGGTGGTATTTTATTTCTTACAGATTCTAACTTCCCAACATGGGACTCCAGAGATACAACATGGATCAGGAGTGTTAGCAAGATATGGTACACCTGGGACAGCTGCTCATATCACTCCAGAGAGTCCAGGCTCTGCTCAGTCATCATGAGACAGTAGGAAGCCCTGGAACCCCAGTATGAATAATAAGAAATGTGAATTCCTGCCAAACACAATTACCTATTTATCCTTTCACCCTAAACCCCACTAAAATGAAAGCAGATGCATTTTTCAACAGCATAAACCCAAGACTAGGAGAATATGAGAGAAGATAATTATAGATAGAAGATTTCAACACAGTCTGGAAGACAGAAAGCAGATGGAGGAGAAACATTAGCAGAGGAAGATATAAGCTAAAGTGTTTGAAAATGAGGGTCCATATGAGCAGGAAACTGATTTGCCCTACAGAAAGCCTAAGACACTCAGGACTTGGAAGAAACAGGTACAGAACAAATTAAGGTCAAGTGTGGGACTGAGAAGAGGAGCTGATGTAGAAGTATATATATAGTTTCCTTAGGTATCTGCTACATTTTGGATCTGGAATTTCCCCTAAAGATTCATATGTTAAAGAGTTGGCTGCCAGTCTATGGCACTATTGAGAGGTGGTGGAAAGGGCAGGGTCTATTAGAAGGAAGTTAGGTCATTGAGAATATGCCCTTAAAGGGGATTTGGGCATCCTAGCCCTTTCCTGTCTGTCTCTTTCACTTCCATACTACCATAAAGTGAACAATCCTCCACCAAGCATTCCCGCCATGATAAAGCAACAGGATCAAGTGACTACGGACTGAAACCTCTGAAACCATGAGCCAAAATAAACCCTTCCTCCTTATAAATTGATTATCTCAAGTATTTTGTCCCAAGGAAAGAAAGTTGATTAATACAGTATCCATGAGGAATCGATTTCAGGACATGACACCCTTTGGATAGCAAAATCCCCATGCTCAAGTCCCTTGTATAAAATGGTATAATATCAACATAAAACTGACACATATCCTTTCATAGACTTTAAGTCATTTCTAGATTACTTATAATATCTAATTCAACATGAATGCTATGTAAATAGTTGCTATACTTTCTTTTTTAGGAAATAATGACAAGGAAAGCAGTCTGTAAAAATTCAGCATAGATGCAAATTTTCCCAAGTATTTTCAATCCATAGTTGGATGAACCCATGGAAGCAAAACCCACAAATATCAGGGGCTAATTGTACTAGGTTTAACCCTGTCATGGTTTAGATATGAGGTATCCCCCAAAATTTTCATATGAAAGACAATTTTGCAAAAATTTTCAGAGGTGAAATCATTAGATTATGAGAGGTGTAACCTAATAAATTGGTTAATCCACTAATCTGGATTAACTGGGTGGTAATTATAGGAAGGTAGGGTATGATAGGAGGACATAGGTCACTTGGGATATGCCTTTGGGTTTTATATTTTGTCATTGGTAATCAGAGCTCTCTGTCCTTCCTGGGGGCCATGTCCTGAGCTGTTTTCCTCCACCATGCCCTTCCACCATGATGCCTCACCTAAGGTCCAGAGTTATGGAGTCAGTCATCTATGGACTGAGACCCCTGAAACCATTGGCCATCCAAGTCTGTCCTTTGCCCCACACAGAGGGCACACAGCTTGCTCTCTGGTGAAGTAGATGAGAGATATCCAAAACTGGGGACACCAGGCAAAGTGAGGGGTGGCGTAAGGTCTAAGACTGTGATCCAGATTTTTCAGGGTGGATTCCTGAGTCCCTTTCCTGCTCCTGTTGAGCATGACCTGTCCCAGGGCAAAGAGAAAAAGGGTCTCTATATACTGACATGTGGCAATTTCCTGAGTCAAAAAAATCCACCAGATCTCATGCTCCACCCAAGCATGCAGAGCCGCTCTGAAATATAGACAGTCAAGGATGGACAGATATTTGAGGAAGGGATATAACATTAAAAAGACCAAAACAAGGGCAAGAATCCAAGGATCCCAGAAATAATGCAAGGGCCTGAAGAAATTTCCAAAAAGAACTCCTATAAAAACACTTGAGACATAAAAGAACACATAGCTCTTTATAGCAAAGGAAATAATTGGAGAATAAAAAAATAATTCTTGGACATTAAAAATAATAATAGTACTTGAAATAAATACTCAATAAAATGAAAACTGCTATCAAAGAGACTAAAAGAAGAAAAACAGGCAAGATAGGAAAATGAAAGAATCAAAAAGACAATAAAGAAAACAGATGGGAGGAAATTTTTTAAAATACAAAATAGTCCCAGAACAGAAGGTCATGAATTTCCACATGAAAAAAGTCACTTGAAGACTGATTGTTACAAATGTAAAAAGACTTACACCAATGTTGAAATTTCAGAGCACCCAAAGTGTTAGTTATTTTTTCATCACTATAGTAAAATACCTAAGATAGTCAACTATACAGAGAAAAAGGTTATTTGGGCTCACATTTTTAGAGATTTTAGTATACTGTCAGTTGGTCCCCTTAGTTTTGAGCTTATGGTGAGGGAGCACATCATGGAAGAAGTGCATGATGGAGCAAAACTGTTCAGCTCACAGCCAGGAAACAAAAAAGGAAAAGGAAGAGACTGAGGTCTTATTGTATTCTTTAAATGGCATATCCACCATGAGTTAAGGACCTCCCAAATAGGCACCTCCTTTTAAGCCTCCACCATCTTCCAATAGCAACACCCTGGAGATCAAAGATTTAACACATACGATCTTGGGAGAGATTGACCAAACCAGAGCACCAAGGATAAAGAGAGGATCCAAGGGCTGGAGCAGTGGTTTAGCAGTTGGAGCTCTTCCCTGCTGTGCATGAGGACCCAGACTCGAACCTCAGCAGCACATACACAACTAAGTGTTGGAGAAACAAAGATCACATAAAAAAATGCATAAAAGTTGGAGAGGATCCAAAAAGCTTCTTGAGAATTGTAATAGGGCACATTAAGAACACCATAATAAGGTATCAAAAGGCATTGACTCTGGAACTGGAGAGATGGCTCAGCAGTAGAGTGCTTACCTGGCATGCACAAGGACCTAGATTTGATCCCCAGCACCACATACACAACTAAGTGGAGGAAAAACAAAAAACAAATGAACAAATTTTTAAAAAATTAACTCTCTAGAAGCCAGAAGGCTGCTGAATGATGCCTTCCACATTCTAAGAGGTAGAATTCTGTATTCAGCCACACCCAGTTGGTATGAGAGTAGAATAAAGACATTTTCAGATGTGCATGGAATCCAACAAATTGACTTCTCATGCACCTTGCCTGAAGAAACTGCTAAAGAATGCATTCCACTGAAACCAGGCTATAAACCAAAAAAGAAGATATGTGGCTCAAGAGACAACATTCAGCAGAAGGGTGAATGCAAGTCCCTGAATGGCAGCTGTTTCCAGAGATAGAGTATCAGCTAAGCAGTTTGGAGCAGGAGAAAGACAGCCAGGGGAAAATGAGATCAATATAGTAGCTGACAGGTCTCACCATTCAAAAATAAGAACATCAGGCAGTTGTCAGAGTAGCAGGAACAACCAGAGGGGAAAAAAAAAGGACAAGGTACACAGAAGAGTAAATAAAATTTTAAATAAGACTATTTTTAATCCGAGGATAAACAAAGAAATGGAAACAATCACTGCATGCTACATGATATTGACCCTATAATAATGATTAAGCATTAACTGCTGATTTAACTAAAAATACCAAAGTCACTATCCAGGAAGAATAGGAGGAAGGAAGGGGAATGGAAGAGAACAAATCCTTGTCACCATTACATAACATCAATTGATAATTTCTAAACTCGATAAATCAAGAAAAGCAATATAACTACATTTTATATAGAGATACAAGAAGAAATAATTCAGAGTGTATCCATTTTGTTACTCTGTAACAAATTGACCCACACTCAGCAGCTTAGAATAATGTGTACCTAATGTCTCACAGTGTCTATGGGTCAAGAGTTCTAACTCGGCTCCTGAAGATCCCTTGCAGAGCCTCGCCCACCCACGTTCAAGTGTTAAGTCAGCCTGGTTGCATTTGTTCTGATGTGGAGACTCCTCAGAAGAACACCATTCCAAGCTCTTTATATTGTTGACAGAATTCATTTCCTTGTAGTTATGTAACTGAAGGTCACTGAGGGTCTCTGTTTTTTACCAGTTATCATCTGGAGGCCTACAAGCCATCCAAACTCCCTAACGGCCACCAGAGCTCCACAGTACAGTTCCTTGCTTCTCCAATATAGATACTGACTTAATCAGTCGCATCAAGAAAGACTTTCATTCTACTGTTTCTGCTAAGAGGGAGCCTGTATAACATAGTGGAATCATGGGAGTTTCTCCCCATCTCCTTTTCCAAGTAAGTCCTGCCATCCCTCAGGGGTGTGAACATCAAGATTGGGCATCATTGGGAGATCATCAGAACTACCCTGAAGTCTGTTTGAATACACACAAAATATAGTAATGTACTATTTCAGTCAAAGATGGACCACATACACGACCATGGTCCCATAAGATTATAATGGAGCCAAAAATTTCCTATCACCTAGTGACATTGTAGTCATCCTAAGGTGTAACCAAAAGGTATTACTCACATGTTTGTGGTAATGCTGGGGTAAATAAACCTACTGTGCTGCCACTCATAGTAGCAATACAATTATGAATAGTACCTGTTTTAATTTGGATCACAGTTGTTCCCCAAAGGCTCACGTGTTGAAGGTTTGTTCTCCAGCAGTGGCACTATTGGGAGGTGGTGGTAAACTTTTAGGAGATGGGTTCTAGTTGGAAGAGGTAGTATACTAGGAGCATGTCTTTCAAGAGCATGTCTCTTCCTCAGTCTCTCTCCTTTCTCACTGTCCCTCTCCCTCTCTCTCCTTCCTGGCTGCCACATGCCACGTGCTGCCCCTACCATGATATAATGTTCTGTCTTGCCTCAGGTTCAGAGCAATGGAGTCAGCCAACCTTGAGCTGAAACTTCTAAAGCCATGAGCCCAACTGAATCTTTCCTCCTTTAAGGTAATATTCTCAAGTTTTTTGTCATAGCAATGGAAAGCTGACGAATATAGTACCTAATACTTGATAATAATAATGAGTGACTATTGGTTTATGTATTCATTATACTATGTTTTTTAATCCTTGTTTTAAATAATTATTTAAAAAATTTACAGTAAAACATGATGCTGTATATGCTGGTAGCAACTTCATACATCTCATGATTACTCCATCTCTGGATTACATCAAGAGACTAGGTCAAGGGATTGACCTAAACCATCTAGTTTGTGTAAGTACCCTGTGCTATGTTCACACAATGACAGAAATTACCTAACATTACTTTTCTCAGACCATGTACCTGTCGTTAAACATTTAACTGTACATAAAAATGAATCATCCTACCCTTGCTTCCTAGCTAATTCTCTCCCATGGAAGTCAGCAAATAAATATATTGTACTCATGACTGAACAAATGATTCTACATATATTACAATAAGTGCCCAAATGCATGGGTCATTCCTTACCTCCTCAGTTTTTTGGTCAAATAAAATGGCAACACTCATATTATCCCCACACCTTTTTATACATCTGGTAGCACACTCTACAAACTCATCTCTACCTTGCTTCATACTCACTGTACTCAAAATCATTTTATATCATATATAAGGAGATTCTTCATTGTTCCTGCTGCTACAAAATGTTTATTAATCTTTTAATGGGAATTTCAATTATTTCTACCCTTTTTCTGTTGCAAACTCTGCTGCAATAAATATATGCGATTGGGGGTCATTTTTGCTAATGGTGTTATCTCTGGGGAGTGGAACAGGAAAGATCAAAGATCTACTGTTTTAATTATAAGCCTTTTAATACCACTTGACTTTTAAAAAATGCTCCCATACTACTTTGATAACTATAGAAAAAGAAGTCTCTGATCTCTCCAGCAGGTGCTGCTGGTTATATGGGGAACCCTCTTGTCCTCTTTCTCATCAGAATAGGCTTCCAAGTCCCTTTTGAGCTTCCAGCCCTTTCTTCCATTTGGGTTTCTTTCCTTTCATTTATTCAACATTTATCCAGCAACTCTGTATGACAGGCACTTGGAGGTTGGGCTTCAAAGAAAAATGACACTCCTTTTTTTAAGCAAAATATTCCAGTTGTCCCTGTTAACACATGATCCAAACATGAACTCAGTTCTCTCAGACACTCAGCAGAGACATGGGCTGCCCACTCCCTTGAAAGAAGCCAGTGCCACCAAGATTAAGAAGCACAATAGCACAATCTACCAGTTTGGGAATTTGGAAATTTAATGTGGATCTTAAGCAGTGGCCCCAGGAAGTTGTGAGCTTCCCCACAACTACCCACCACTCCTAGAACCTCCTCAGTCCTGTCTGGATTGCTGGTCCTCATTTGACAAACTAAAAACACTCTCCATGGAAGGGCAAAGCTGAGGAACCCTGTGTGTCTTTCTCATTTTCCTTCTCTCACCTCTCTCTGTTCTCTCCCTCCTCTAGCTTTTGTTTTTTCTTACTTACAATCTCTTCCCTTTTTTTCTCACCCAATGATTAGTGGAGCTTCAACAATGTCCCCAAATGTCCAATGGAGGCCAATACTCCCTTCTGTCTGCCATCTCCCTTTGTTCCAAGTGGACAACAGAGTCTAGTGTTCATGGCAATGAGTAGGCACAAACCTCCTTGGTGCCTCATTCTCTGCCTGTTTCTCCACAGCAATGTGTCATGATGAACTTTATCACCACCAGAGTGACATTTACAAAGTGCTTTCATAGGCTCAAATCATTTGATCTGTACAACAACAGCCCTGGAGGCAGTATTGCTATTATCCCTCATTTACAGATGAGGAAACCAACCTCCAGGAGTGGAGTCCTCCACCTGCAGTCATACAGCTAGAAAATGTCAGAACTGGCTTTGAAATCTGGATCCGCTGGTCTCCATGATCAGGGGTCTTAAGTTTTGCATGATATGCCTCATTCTCTACACATGCAGCAAACATCTTCTGTTTTCTTTCTAGTGACCCACATTGACATCAATCCAATCAACACAGTAGTCTGGTCTGATTTTTCCATTAGTTAAAAGTCCATTTAATCCTAGTATCATCTGTCCCACATTTTTTCAGCTTGGCTGCAGGGACTGGAGATATTTCATCAAATGCATTGCTAAAAATGAAGGCTACATCCCAACAGAGGATCTCATCTCATTTTACCTCCCAAGGCTCCCTAAGTAATAGCACAACTAAAACCCCACAAGGCTTGTCCCTGAGTCTTACCTATGCTGTATTTGGTGGATGCCTGGCACACAACAGGAAGCTCCTCTACATCCCTGGAAGCCAGAGCAAAGGGCTGATGGTGTGTGGAGGTAACAAAAGATAGTGGTAGCAGGCTGGGGGTAAAGCACAGTGGCTGCTGCTAAATAATAGAAGTGGAAAGATTGAAATGGGTCTGCAAAGTGGCAGGCACAGTGCTCAGAAGATCTCTTTCAGCCCAGGAGAGCAGCCTGAATGGTGCGTTGGGGACCAGAGCTGCTCCCTCCAGACCATCCCTCTCCTCTGGAGCAGAACTTGCTAAATGAAGACTTCAGGCTCAAGCTAAGACCATAGATTTGGAAAGTGGGCCCTGGGCAGGGGCCTGATAAGTGAATTCATGTAAAGTGAGCCTGGCATAAGCATCAGTTCCTATTATCACTATTCTTTTTAATAGGACAGTCCCAGACCATAAATATCCTTTAGCTAGCTGGGCACACTGATGACAGATCTTCCAGGAAGCTGGGAATCTAGGTTTTTATTTGAAATCTCTTAATTTTTCCACATTGGCAACTGTGATGGTTAATTTTAGGTATCCACTTCACAAGGTTAAGAGACACCTAGATGGCTGATGAAACATTGTTTCTGGATGTGTCTGTGAGCCTGCTCCCAGACGAGATTGCCAGGTAGGTCTACAGATTGCGTAGGGAAGATCTGCCCTTGTTGTGGGTAGGCATTAGGTGATCAGTGGGTACAAAAAGGTGAAAGAGGTAGAATTTTCTCACTCATCCTGAGCATGATGCCCTTCTCCTCCTGCACTTGGATGTCAGAACTCCAGGTCTGTCAGACTTGTAGCAGTAGCCTCCCAGGGCTCTGGTGTCTTCAGTCTCAGACTGACAATTTCATCATTGGCTTCCTTAATCCTCAGGGTTTGGCTTCTGTGCTTCTTTAACTTGCAGATGGCCTACCATTGGACTGCTTGGCCTCCACAACCTCTACCAAGCTCCCCCTCTCATGGATTGGGGCTGTAACTCAATGGTAGAACATTTGCCTAGCATGTGAAAAGCCCCAGGTTTGATCCCCAGCACCACAAAAAATAAATAAATAAGTAGATAGATAGATAGATTCCCTCTCATATATCTGTATCTGTGTTTATCTATACACAGTCATGTGCCACATAATGACCTCTTGATCAATGTCAGGCCACATATACAACCATGGTCCTTTATTATTATTCTAGAAGCTGGATATGGTGGCATACATCTGTAATCCCAGTGACTCAGAGGCTTGGGCAAGAAGATTGCAAATTCAAAGCCAGTCTGGGTAACTTAGTGTGACCCTGTCTCAAAATAAAAATAAAAGGATCAGGGAGGGAGGTGCTGGAGCAATGGCTCAGCAATTTGAGCACTTGCCTGGCATGTGCAAGGACCCAGGTTCAAACCTCAGCACCATACACACAACTAAGTATCAGAGAAACAAAGGCCAGATAAAAAACAAATAAAAATTGATTTGATTCTCTCTCTCTCTCTCTCTCTTCTCTTTCTCTCTTCAAAAGAAAAAAAGGATCAGGAATATAGCTCAGTGGTAAAGCACCCCTGGATTCAATCTCCAGTACCAAAATAAAAAAAAAAAGAAAAACTATCATGGAGCTGAAAAATTACTATCACCTAGGAACATTGTAGCCATCGTAACTTGATAGCACAATGAATTATCCATGTGTTTGGGGTGCTGGTAGTATAAACAAACCAACAGGCACTGCCAGTCATTGAAAGGTATAGCACGTACCCACTATTTGGAAATGAAAACAATGGCCTATGACCCTGGTTTATGCATTTACCATACTATTTATGATTCTTTTAAAATGTACTCCTTCTACTTATTGTAAAACAGTATGCTGTGTTACCCCAGCAGCAGCGTGTTTACCTTGTCTCTCAAATACATCAAGAAACCAGATTGGGTGACTGACCTGTACCTTCTAGTTTTGTGTAACTTTACTTTATGATGTTTGCACAGTGACAATCACCTAAAAACAAATTCCTCGGTGTTCCCCCATTAAGGTCTCTTTGGAGAACTCTGACTAATAAAGAAACTAATGTAATTAGAACATAAACAAACATGCATGTGGACCAGACCCAACCAGTCTGCAAACAGCATCAGACTATGGGCCACGCAAGGGTCTGGCTCTCTGCTCTGGAGCTTGGGGCAGAAGCTTTGTGACAGGGATCCCACCACTCCAGATACTAGCAACCTGTCTATGGCAGAGTCTTCCAAGACTCCTTATGTCCCACAACCCTTTACATATAGAAAGAGTCCAGAAATACTGGAGAGCTTGCATTCCCAATTAAGTCCTTGGACGTGGCAAAAGGCCAGCTGCCCTGCCAATATGGCAAGAAGAGAGGCAGAGCATAAGCAGATATGTCAAGAATAGAGGGACTAGAATGCTTGCCTGGCATGCACAAGGATGCAGGTTCAAACCCTAGCACCATGTGCACAATGAGGTGTTAGAGCAAAAAAAGCCACATGAAAAATTAAATTAAATTGATTCTTTCCCCCACCTCAAAAAAAAAAACAGAAAAGTTTCATGCAGCTGTCACAATGAAGAATCCATTGTCCAAGCACTCTGCCTGGCATTGGCCAGCTCAGCCTCTGCACAGTGGAGGAAGCAGAAGGAACAGCCAGGTAGTATTCATCTCCTGGTTTCCCTGGTTCTGTCTCCCCTAAGCAAAACATGCACTTGAATTACATAGGATTCCTTCCACTGCTCACCTCTGATGGGAGCCAATGATTGTCCACTTGAGGTTCAGCCCCCTTAGAATCACAGTCACGGTGGGTTGCAATTATTAATGGGCAGCAGTCATAACAGACATGTCAAGGTCCACACAAAGAAGAGAAGCCCTGGCCTAAAGGTGCCCAGAGAACCCTATAGCTGCTGCTGCAGGTCCATAGACCCAGCTCAAAGGGGTTAGAGGTTCCCCTGCAGCTGCCCCACAGCCTCTTGCCCCTGAACTCATGGCTGGGCTGGAAAAGAATATCTCCACAAGATTCATTTTCCAAAGTTCTTGAATGCTAGAATATGGAGGAGTTCTACTGATGTTTTGGTTTGGGGTTTTTTTTTGAGGGATTTTGTGGGATTTTCTGTTTTTATGTATGGTTGGTTGTTGTTGTTGTTGTTGTTGTTTGATACTGGGGATTAAATCCTGGGGTGCTTAACCACTGAACCACATCCCCAGCCCTTTTTTTATTTTTTATTTTGAGACAGGGTCTTGCTAAGTTGCTTAGAGCCTCACTTAGTTGATGAGGCTGTCTTTGAACTTGTGAAACTCCTGCCTCAGCCACCTGAATTGCTGTGATTACAGGCATGCACCACTGGGCCCATCTACTTGTTTTTAACAGCTCCTCCTTGTGGAAGATCCCTTGGCTTTGGTCATGGTGATCCTCTAGAGATGGGGAGGGTAGTGGTGGACAAGGACAACTCAATACCATCATCATCACAACTTTTGTGTTTTTAACACCTTTAGGTATCATTTATATAAAATAAACCTTCCATATTTAATGCCTTCAACTTGATAAGTTTTGACACATGTACACACCCATGAAACCATCAACACAATCAAGGTAGTGAATGTATCCATCATTCCCAAAACTCTCTTGTAATCCCCCCACCAACTCATCCCCTATCCGCAGGCAGTTACTGATCTACTTCTTTCAGTCAGCATAATAATGTTAGTTCCATCCATACTGTAGCATGTCCATAGTTCATTCTTTCTTAGTGCTGAACATAATTACTTTTTAAATGCTTCCTATATTCAAGGCACTGGACCCATCAGTTTACATGTTATCTCTTTTAATCTACAAAGAATAACTTCTCTTTTTTTAAAGAGAGAGGGACAGTGAAAGAAAGAGAGAGAGAGAAAGAGAGAAGCAATTTTATTTTAGTTTTTCACATGGCCTTTGTTGCTCCGAGACTCTATTGTGTACAAGGTGCTGGGGTTTGAACTCGTGTACTTGCACATGCTGGGCAAGCGCCATAACTGCCAAGCCACGGCTCCAGCCCCTACAAAGAATAACTTCTATCAGTCACCTTTTGGTCACTGTGGACAAAATGCCTGACAAGAACTACTTAAAGGAGGAAAAGTTTATTTTTGAGCTCACAGGTTCAGCCAATTCCATTGCTCTGGCCTGAGATGAGGCAGAACATCATGGTGGAAGTGCATAGTGATATAGAACCCCTCCCTGAGCCCTGCTTTCAATTTCCTGAAAGCTATCAGCCCCATTAGGCATCAGTTCCATGGGACAGGGTCCACCTGTCCTGACCATTTGTTTCCTACACCCAGCAGATGCCCAGTGAATATTTGTGGAATTGATTTCTTGAAATAAAATTTGAAAACATGCAATATTAAACAATATATTTTGGGGGGTTTATTGTTTGTTTGTTTTTTATTTTTTTATGAAGATGGGGAAGAGTGAGAAAGAGAGACTCAATTTTATTTATTTTTTCATCTGTTTTTTGTCTTTTCGATACTTAGTTGTATATATGGTTTTGGGGTTTGAACCCATGTCCTCATGCATGCCAGGCAAGTGCTCCAACTACTGAACCATGGCTCCAGCCCCACAATATGTTATTTGAAAGCATATAAAGCTATAAAGAAAAGTAAAGGGATAATACATCCAAAATAAAGATAGTAGTCAACCCACTAGGATGGCTATCATTAAACAGAGAGAGAGAGAAAGAGAATATATGTGCTGGTAAGGATATAAAGAAATTGGATCCTGTGTGTACTTGCTGATGGCAATGTAAAATGCTAGTTACAGCTACCATGGAAAACGGAATGGCAGTTCCTTAAAGTACTAAACATGGAGTTGATCCAGCAATTCTATTTTTGGAAATATACACACACAAAAACAAAAGTAGTGTCTCAAATAGGTACTTGTGCACTAAAGTTTACAGCAGCAAAAAGTTAGAAACAACCCAAATGTTCATGCCATATGAACAGAAAACAAAAAGTGGTACATACATACAGTGAAATGTCATTTCTAAAGAAGGAAATTCTGACATGTGCTACAAAATAGATGTATTGTGGTGAAGACTTCATATGTGAAATAAGGCAGAAACAAAAGAACAAACAGTAGAGGATTCCACTCAGAACCAAATCCTACTGTATGAAAACTCATCCCAAGGTATCATGAGACCCCAGAAAAAGACAGACAGATGTAGGATTTCACAGAGTACAATTTATTGGGAATTTACTAACAGAAGTGTGGTCATGAGCAGCAGCAAGACTAAGTGGATTCCCCCAATTTGGGTCAGAAGGAGAGCTGTATATGTGGGTTAGGACAAAAGAGACTAGCCAGAATACCTGGCTTATCTTAAGCTAATATCAGAGTCAGACACTTTCCTGGAACCAGCATGCAGCTGTAAAACTCCACATACCACTCTAACAGTTTTGTCATTTTATAGCTTTCTGGGAAACTACGCATGAAAAGCAGATGAGGGTTACCCTGGGGTGATTGTGAATATTTCAACCAGAGGTGGCTGCAGTCATGTCAAACTGAATCTATACCTATAAGGGACCTAGAGTAGTCTGATTCTTGGAGACAGAAAGTAGAATGGTGGTTCCCAGCAGGCAGGAGGAAGGGAGGAATGGGGATCTGTTATTTTGTGAGCACAGAGTTTCAGTTTTGCAGCATGAAAAGTGTTCTGGAGATGGCTGGTAGTGATGGCTGCACAGCAATGTGAATTGCTTCATGCCACTGAACATAATCTTAAAAGTGGATAAAAATGGCAAACTTCATGTTAGGTATTACAGCACATTAAAACAAACAAGCAGGAGCTGGGAAGAGGGGAGGAAGGGGGAAGTGTTGGGGAGGGATATTGGCCAAATTGTGTTGTTATATTGTTTGCATACGCAACAACAAATCCCATCATTATGTACAACTATAATGCACTGATAAAAATATAGAGAAAAAAACAACAAAAGTAATCAATATAGTGGCCACCACAGGGGCCGAGGTGGGTTCTGGAAAGGACACATAAAGGGCGACAGCAGTATTGATGGCACATTCTGTTGGCATCCTGGGTTATTTTCATATGCTTGATTCATGGCCTATACCCAGCCACACCGGTCTCCTCTACAATCATGTACCTGTGCAACACACCTTAGTCCATGGTTCTAAAATATACCTTTAAAAACTCTAACCCCTCTGAAATTTGGATGCATCTCACAATCAATATGATAAGAAAAAAAATAGCCTTAGTTTATTTGATAGTTGTTCTCTTTCATTGTGGTACATAAATAATGATTCTTCTCACAATGAATGGTGCCTTAGAGCACATTAAACACAGGGTATGTATTTGTATCACAAAGTATTTCACTGATAATTTTTAATAGCAGCTTTATTTAAGGTACAATTTACATACCACACAGTTCACCCATTTAAAGTACACAATTCTGTGGTTTTTAGTACATTCACAGAATTCTGTAGCAATCACCAGCATTATTTTTAGAATATTTTTAACACCCCAACAAGAAATCCTTTACTCTTTATCTGTCACTCTATTACCTCCCAGCCCTAGGAAACCACTAATCTACTTTCTGTCTCTTTAGATTAGTCTATTCTGGACATTTCATAGAAATGAAATTATACAATATATTCTCCTTTCATTTAGCATCATGTTTTTCAACATTCATCCACATAGCATTATTATTAATTTTTAAAGTAGTCCATTCACTCCTCAGCTCATTGGAATCTGATTTCTGAACCCAACACTTGATTGAAATGGCCCTTGTGTTGTGAGGTAATTTCCTCATTGTGCAGTCTAGAGGCTATTTCTCAAGCTCCAATTCAAACCTCATTCAGCACAAACATTAGTTGACTGTTGACTAAATGCCAGTCTCCATTGGCACCATTCCTTGCCCTGAAACCCTGAAATACTCCTTTCTTTTTTTTTTTAAAGAGAGAGGGACAGTGAGAGAGAGAGAGAGAGAGAGAGAGAAACACTTTTTATCTAGTTTTTCACATGGCCTTCATTGCTCCGAGACTTCGTTGTATACGTGGTGCTGGGGTTGGAACTCGTGTACTCACGCATGCTGGGCAAGCACCAAAACCACCGAGCCATCGCTCTAGCCCTGAAATACTCTTATCTTAAACACTATGCTTCATCCTCATAATCCTCATAATCTGGTTTTTCTGGCCAGGTGTCTGTTCTCCTGCTCTCTCCTGAGTACATGAATTCTCCAGGATTTTGTCTTCGACCCCTCCTATTAAATTTTTCAGTGTTATCCAGTGGACTGGTGTCTTACATGATTAGACATTCATTTTTCATCTTCAGCTCCAATCTCTGTATTTTCAACAGTCTGCTAGGCATTTCTCTCCAAGTGTTCCATGGTCACCTGACAGTTCATGCTACATCTCTCTGCTGTTTAACCCAGCCCTTGCTATTTCTTCTAAGTCACTTAGATTCTGCCTTGTAGTCTTTCAATTAATTGAAGTTATTGAGCATCTTTATTAGGAACTGTTCCAAGTGCTAGAGACATGTTAGAGAAGAAAACAAAGTCCCTTCTCTCATGAAACTTCCATTCTAGTGAAGGACACAAATGGTAAAGAATCAACTCTGCAATATGGCAGGAGGTGATAAATTCCTTTTAAAAAAATTTAAAGTAGGGTAAGGGGATAGAAAGTGGCAGTGGGGTGTGCCAGTTATTCTCCCTTTGCTGCCGTTTCCCTCCCTCCCATTCTCTGCCCTCTAATGCCTGCCTGCTCTGTGTCCCTCATGGCTGACCCATAGTGATTCTTTCATCTAAGCTCCTTTGTCCTCTGACTTGATACTTGATCAGCCAATGAGAAGCAGAAAGAGCTGCAAAAAGTGTGGGAAGCTGTAAATTTGTGCCAGTAACTGTTAATCAGCCAGCTCTGCAGGATAAAACATCCTGATTTGTAGCATTTGTCCTTTTCTATGATGTAAACACTCCTACCATGAGCAATTTCAAACTACCAACTTAAGATGGGAGTTAGAAACAGTTGCATAAAATTGGCTCTCATGAACTTGTACGAGACAGTTCCAATACACAGTTAGTAGGAAGAGAGGTCTGAGAATGTTTTCCCTGATTCCTCCAATCCTCAGTGGCAGAGACTGCATCCCTTCTGGGACTACAGTTCTACCCAGGAGTTTGTCTTTTACTACCCACCTCTTCCTGACCCCTTCAGGCCCAAGACTGGAATGGTTCACATTCTTTCTGGTCCTGGGTACCTCAACATTCTAGTTAGTTGTATGTCCTTGATCCTATCCTTTTTTGTCAATATTTTTTGAATCCTCAGAGCCCCATAGAGTGTACATTCTGTATCCTGTGAACCTGACTCATATAGGAGGGTGGTAATTTTTATAGCATAAGAAGATACTGTAACATTGAAGCAGAGCTGAGGGACTAGTTCCTTTCTCAATACTGCTTCCCCTCCCCAAGTTCCCTGCTCTCCATACCCAGTAACAATCTTTCTCATATTTGATTTCCTGCCGTGCCTTGCATTCATCCAAAAAAAATTGTTGAATTGTATAGAATTGAGAGCATCTATTGCTTTTCTTCTGCTCTTTAAAAAGTGTTCTTGTTCCTATGAATTTTGCTAATGCTCTTTCATGCCTCATTTGAATCTTCCATTGGGCCAATGCCCAGCAAGTTAATGCTAGTAGGAGGTGGTGTAAAGCCCTCCTACAAAAATTATAGTCCTCTTAGGAAAAAAATCACAGTCCTCTTAACAAAACTGCTGGATTCAGGGCTAGAGTGGATAATTTACATACATTTAGATGATGAATTCAAAAAACTACTAAATACAAGCCTGTGAAATTGAAATCAGCACAATTAACTAGAATTGTATTTAAACTCAACTTTGAAGGCCCAATTTGTGAACTAGTTTTGCCATCTTATAGCGCAAATACCACCAATATTCATGCAGGCTAGTGGGCCTGGGTCAGCAAAGATAACATTCCTGAAGTTATCTCACATCCTCCCCTCTGCAAACTTATCCCACCCCCATGCTATTAACCTCAGTGGGCCAAGGCAGGGTACCTACATGATAGCCCAGACTTTCCACCAACCAAGTGTATCTCTTAAACCCTATTAGATCAGCCCACCTGTAGAGGTAAAGTTGACTTGGTAGAGAAGGTGAGACTAAACAATTAGGACTAGGGCTGGAATCTAGATGGAAGTTGGAGTTGGGAATGGGTTTAGGGTTTAAGTTAGATTTCCCATTAGAGAAGGGATTTAGGATTGTTAGGTAGTAGTTAGCAATGAGCAGTGAATTACTTGACAAAGCCACAGGTTTACTCTTGAAGTTTTCTTTAAGCTACTGCCAAGGCAGCGAAGTTATGGAAAAACATTAGTACACAAATGTTGAGGATAAACAAAAGCAAAAGAGATATTTGGGAGAGGGAATGCCTCAAGAACAAAGGATCTATAGGACTATCTCTTATCAGGCCCCATAAAATTTGAGATGAAACTAAAAGCTAGAGGTCTCAGGTGTCTCTTATTAGCTCAAAAGGGGATATTCCTTAACAGTGCAGGCATACTGAGATAACTTTTGACCACTATCGACCCCAAAGCCCACATTAACATGGGATTGACTTGTAGACAAAGTCACCCTGTATATGATGGCCACCATGACAGTTCTGGAGAGGACTAACTAAGGCCAAAAATTCCACCACCCAACATGAAGTAGGAGTTGAATACCTAGTTGGTGAAGGCTGCTGAAGGAGGAACTCAGTTTTCAAACCAACCATCAAACAGTAATAAGCTTGGAGACAGCATTGTCTTCTTTGTTGTTCTCTGTTCAGAGACAGCCCACTCTCTCTTGAGAGTGTTTTCTGCTTGACCCTTACTCTGTTTTTACTTTACTTTCACCTCCTTTTCACTTATAATAAAATTATCTTGTATGACTTTTGGTGTCTGACTTTAAATTTTCTTTTATCAGAACTCAAGAACCGAGGTTTGGAGTTTCAGCTCCCTGCTTTCCTGTTGGAATTAGGATTAATACTAGAGAAAGGATATAAGGGTTAAAATTGGAGTTGGAGTTGGGAGAACTATTAAGGGTGAGTTAGGGATTATTATGGTTTGGATCTTAAATGTCCCCCCTGGAGGCTTTATTGCCAGACTGTGGTGCTACTGGAAGTTGGCAGAACCTTTAGGAAGTAGGGCCTAGTGGGAGAAGCTTAAAGGAGAGTGTGGGAACCTGCCTCTCCTGTCTCTCTCTCTCTTTGCTTCCTGGTTACCATAGCCTCCTCCACCACATTTTCTCCACCATGGTGTTCTACAGGCCCACAGAGATAGGGCCAAGTGCAAATGGACTGAAACCTCTGAAATCGTGAGCCAAAATGAATCTTTCCTCCTTCTAAGTCATTTATCTCAGGTATTTTGTCACAGTACTAGAAAGCTGACTAACACAGGGATTGGAATGGAGTTTAAGGTTAGGATTTGGGTTACAGCAAGTGAGGATTAAGGTTGGAATCGTTATGATTAGGATAGGAATAGAGCTGCAGTTAAGGTAATGGTTAGGTTTAAGTTTAAGATAGGGATCAGATCTGAGGATTCTTGCCTTGGCACAATGAGATTAATGTCAGGGAGAAAGTACAGAACCTCACCTGGCCTTTCAGATCCAGGCTAACCAAGCAGTTTGGATTCAAGTCCAAGATTAGGGTTTATGGTTGAATCATGACTGGAGTCAGGATTAACGTTAAGGAAGGGATACTTGTATAGGGTATTAATCTGATTTGGATTTGAGATTAGATAGGGAAAGATTTGAGTTCCAAAGACTTTTTGGAGGAGTATAACAACAGCTAGTCTCTTCCCTTACTCCCTTCTACTACCTACTGGCACATTATCTCCTATTTAGGCTTGTAATTTGGGACTTCAGAATTTTTCGATGAAATCATGTTTTCTGTAGAAACTGCCTTGTTCTCAGAAAACTTACCAAACCCCCTATGACAAGACCTGTATATCACCTATCTCAACTAACCCATTCTCCCCTTCTTGTCAGTAAGAACTCTGATTTTTATGTAGGGTTTCTAGTGATACTCTTAGATGAAAGCTCCATTCCCAGTGTCTTGTCATTAGATGTAGCTTCATTACCACAGAGTGGTCCAAGAGAAGTGCGGGGAAGTGTTGGGTAGGACTTCTAGGATGTCTTCTTCTTCTTCTTTTTATTTTTTTAAGAGAGAAAGACAGAGAGAAAGAGACAGTCAGTTTTATTTAGTTTTTCATGTGGCTTCCGTTGCTCTGACACTTTGTTATATGTGTGGTGCTGAGGTTTGAACTTGCATCCTAGCTCATGCCAGGCAAGCACTGTAACCACTGAGCCACATCTCCAGCCCTAAGAGGTCCTCTTTAAAAGGAGGTATGCACCTGTCTCCATCCTTTCCTTGGTCCTGTTACCTTTGACTAGGTCTCAACAGTTGAATGGTGCAGCCTACCAACACTGGGCTAACTCACTCAGGTCTGCTTTCCCAAAAGTGAAGAAAGAAATAAGCATGTTTAAGCCACAGTTATTTTGAGTACTGCTACAGTTTGGATAAGTGCTCCCCAAAGGCCTATATACTAGTTTAGTCCACCAGGTGATGATCTTAGGAGGGGTTAGAACATTTGAGAGGTAGGGCCCAATGGAAGGTCTGTAGGTCATAGGGCTGTGCCCACAGAATGGATTGTGGAACTCTATTGTCTTCCTCTCTTTTGGCTTCCTGGCTCATGATGTAAGCCATCTGCTCTACCATGCACTCCTGCCATGATGTACCACCCTTGCCAGAGGTCTAAGACAACAGGGCCATCTGATCTTGGACTAGAACCTCCAGAACCATGAGCCAAATAAAAATATTCTCTTTATAAATTAATTGCCTCAGGTATTCATTATAGTAACACAAAGCTGAATACACAAGCACTATTGATTTATGCTGTCAAACCTGATCTTAATTAATATAGTTTCCTAAAATGGTGTTACAACATCCCCCAAGTGCATGTCAAGTCCCTCATGCCTCTGCCCGTAGTTCCTTTAGTCCACAGACAGTGAGTGTTTGTCCATGTTTCCTTGTCTGAGTTCTTCTTTGATTCTGAAACATTAACTAATAGGAAATAAGTTCCCAGCACATGTATGGAATCTGGGTCAGCACCCCATAAAGGATCCTGCTTATCTTCTTATCCTTTTTGTTAAACATGGAATCTTGGCCTCCCTGGACCACATGTCTATCTCTGTAGCAGATGGAACCATGCCACTCACTCTGGGGTGGGCAGGCCAGAATGAAAATTATGGTATGGGCAAATTCTGCCCACAGTGGGAATGCTTTCTAAATACAATGATTGTAATTATATATGAATAGCTGTGAGAAGCTGCTAGGTCTGAAGGCAACCTGGACAGACTTCCTGCAGAGCTGGGATGGTACTTAAGCCACTTAAGACTGTATCCCTGAGCAGTGACCACCACTCTGATTCCCAATTGCTTATTCAGAGAGATTGAGGTTTATAATACGGCAGATTCTATTCAAAATGCTTTATCACAATCATTTCATCTCATCCTTACAATAACCCTAAGGAGTAAGTCTTAATATATATTTTCCTTTCTACAGATGATTAACTGGGGGCACAGAGAAGTTAAATAACATGCATAACATTACAGAGCTGGTAAGTGGTAGAGCTCAGATTGGAATCCCGGCAACTGGAAGCCAGAGCCCAAACTCTTACACTCCATGGTCTACTGCTTCCCCACCAGCCCATTCCTTCCGTAAATAACAATAGTTACTATCTGCTAAGTACCTTCTATGAGCCAGGCTCTATTACCAGTGGTTCTCAATTAGGGACAGTTTGTTCCCAGAAAACAGGTAGGAATTTCAGGAGACTTGTTTTCTGTTTCTTTTCTTTTCTTTTCTTTCTTTTTTTTTCTGTCACCATAGTGAGGAATACTACTACACTACTGGCATTGAATATACAAATATCAAGAATGCTGCTAAACAACATACAAAGTCCAGCACAACCCCCTTCAATAAAGAATAATCCAGTCCAGAATATCCATAGTGGCAAGATCTGCTCTATCTTAAGCACTTCACTTTTTTCTCATTTAATCCTCTCAAGTCTTTGAAACAGTTGCTATTATTCTCATTTTACAGATGAAAAAACTAAGGCTTAAAGTGAAATTAATAAATTTACCATAAATAGGCTGGAGCAGTGGCTCAGTGGTTACAGTGGTGCTTGCCTGGCATGTGTGAGGACTCAGGTTCAAACCCCAGCACCACATACACAACTAAGTGTCAGAGCAATGAAAACCAGATGAAAAATTAAATAAAACTGATTCTTTCTTTCTCTCTCTCTCTCTCTCTCTCCTTCTCTCTCTCTTAAAAAAAAGAAAAGAAAAAATTTACCATAATCATGGCCTGTGATTCCTCTGACAGAAGACTAATATCCAAAACTTATAAGGAACTCAGAAAATTTAACATCAAAAACACAAACAATCCAATCAATAAATGGGCCAGGAAGCTAAACAGAAATTTCTCAACAGAGGAAATCAAGAAAGTCAATGAATGCATGAGAAAGTGTTCTGAATCATTAGTAATCAGAAAAATGCAAATCAAAACTACATTAAGATTTCACCTCACTCCAATCAGATTGGTAAAAATAAAGAATATAAACAGAAACAAATGCCGAGGGGCTGTGGGGAGATAGTAACACTACCACACTGTTGGTGGAACTGCAGACTGGTACAGCCACCCTGGAAAGCAGTGTGGAGAATCCTCAAAAACTTAGGGATGGATACACAGTATGACCCAGCTATCCCTCTTCTGGATATTTTCCCAGAGGAGTTAGAATCAGCACATTACAGTAACACAGCAAAATCAATATTCATGGCAGCTCAATTTACAATAGCTAAATTATGGAACCAACCCAGATGCCCCTCACTGGATGAATGGATCCAAAAGCTTTGATATGTGTACACACACACACACACACACACACACACAATGGAGTTCTACTCAGCTATTAGAAACAATGATATTACAGCCTTTGAAGGTAAATGGATAGCCATGGAAGATATCATGCTGAGTGAAATTAGCCAAACCCAGAGACTCAAGGGTCAAATGTTTTCCCTCATTTGTGGAGGCCTGGATGAAACCCAGGCGTGGATGAAAGGTAGTCAAACTAATGTATTAGACCCACCAAAAGCATAGCAACACATAATCTAGGGGAACCACAGACATGTAGGTGGGGGAGGGGAAGGGGAGAGGCAGTGAAGATGGGAGAGGGAGGGAAGAAAGGGAGGGATTTAGGGAGATAATCAACAATGTATTATACTCTTTACCCCCCCAGACGTCAGATAATATTTATGCAATCATTTAATTCTGAAAAATTCATAGTCATATATACATATATTCATATGTGTCTGTATGTGTGTGCTTGTATGGACAAATATCTCTTATAGGGACAGAATATAGAAAAATCTAGAGACTGGGGTATGGGTGATATGGGGGGGTGTGGTTTAAGATCAGGTGCATAACACATTGTTACTTTATACATATTTATGATTGTACAACAGCTCAACTCCTTAATTTAAAAATATCTCAAAAAAGTGTGGAATCATTTAAAATAATGTATACAGGGGGCTGGAGCAGTGGCTCACCAGTTTCAGGGCTTACCTGGCATGTGCAAGGATGTGGGTTTGAACCCCAGCACCACGTATCACAAAGAAGTGTCAGAGCAACAAAAGTCACATGAAAAACTAAATAAAATTGATTCTCTTTCTCTCTCTCACTGTCCCTTTCTCTCTTAAAAAAAAAAAAGTATACATTCCTTAAACATTTTATTTTATGTAAATCACATAAATAATCCTCCAACTTATTAGTGTGGAGTTAGTCTTCTTTGCTCATGTATCACTGGGGTGGAGTTCTGTGTCCTCTTTCTTGCAGGGAGCATACCTATAAATTACCCTGGAGGATTTCCAGTCTGCTTCTTTAAAGTAAAGGGAGCTAGTAAATAGGCAATCTGAGTTCAGAATCCTGATTTTTCATCATCTATTCCCCACCTTTCCCATTCCTTCACCTACATTTGATTTTCTGTACATGACTTACATTTATTAAATCCTTTCAAAACATTTTGCTTAGTTTTGAAAGAAAAACTTTTTGCACTCAGCTTTCATTAGTTTACATTATATTTATTAAACTATGCACATGTAATAATAGGTCCTACTGTCATAATCAGGGTTGAGAGCAAGTGATTCTTTGTAAAAATACTTATCAACTTACTGAGGGTATAGCTTAGTGGTAGAGTATGTGCTCAGCATATCCAACGCCCTGGGTTGCATCCCTGACACCAGAAGAAACCGCACGCGCACACACACACACACACACACACACACACACAAAATTAACTATGGAAGCAAAAGTGTGCAGGATACTGGTAGGCTGTGGATTGTTGCCTTTTAGATGTCCTGGGCAGTCAAAGTCCATTAGATGAATGTGTTAACCTCATCATACTAGAAGCAGCTGCGGCCTCAAAACCAATGCTGCTGATGCATCAGGACCCTCTCTCACAATGATGAATCATGTTTCTGGGAATATTAACTAGGGAGGATGAAATGTGGTGGCCAGAGCAACTCGGAGGGAGTGTTCCATTCTGCAGCTGTCACCCAAGCACCTGGGAGCTCACTGGTGGTTCCCAAGAGCTCATTACCCAGAACTCAGCTTCTGTCTTCGCAAACTTGATCTTAGCAGGAAGAAAAACTCACTCCCCATCTTTTGACGCCCCCTGCTGGACTGTGAAAGGAAGAATGTTCTTTGTGGTAACCGGCGCAGCGCCCCCTATAGACATCCTATTAAAAGCTCATCTTGGGCTGGAGCGGTGGCTCAGCGGTTTCGGTGCTTGCCTGGCAAGCACAAGGACCTGGGTTCAAACCCCAGCACCACGTACACAACTGAGTGTTGGAGCAACGAAGGCCATGTGAAAAACTAAATAAGGTTGTTTCTCTCTTTCTCTGTCTCTCTCACTGTCCCTCTCTCTTTAAAAAAAAAAAAGCTCATCTTGATCAATTTCACCCTGCTACTAGAGCTGTGGGTCCCTGCTTGCCAGGTTGGAGGTGCAAAAAGACTTCAATTAAGAGTTCCAAGTCATGCACTGAAGCCGCAGCTCCACAACTTTTGAGTCAGGGGTCCTGGAATGGTCCTTTCTTTCCAAGCATTAATTTTCTTGTCTTCAGAGGAGTAATCATAATTCACCCAGGAGTTCTTGGAGAACGGTGGAGAAAAACACTTTGTGAAAATACTTTGTAAACAGACATAAGAGATTATTTATATTTGTCTGATTATTGAGTGTTAATCTTGGGTCCCCAACTAGATAAGCTATTCTTGAAAACAGGAACATCTCTTTCCCTCTTGAGCCCTCCTTTGTCCCTTCTTGCCCCTCCCTGCCCTATGCTGAGCACACTTCAGATGCTCCACAAACACAGGAGTCATGAGGGCAATGAGAATACCTTAGGTTTTAGGTCAAAGACATCTGAAATTGAAAAATCCTGGCTGAAATGGAAGGAGTCCTCACTGAGTCTCTCTGCCCTATTCCCCAACGAGAACCTGAAATTACTAGCCAAGTCACCATCCTCTGTGGAGAGTCTGAGCCTGAGACCAATAATAGGTTTTTTGTGTTGCAGCAGGAATCTGAGAAGGACTCTGGAAAGGCAGTCCAGACAGACCCTGAGGGATGGAGATATACAGCCAGAAAGAGGTTAATTCAATCTTCAGAAAGAGGAGGGAAAGGCACTGTCTGCTGCCTCCAGGGTCAGTTTGTATTCTCCATCTCTGTTTCTCTCTCCCTCCATGTGGCTGTGCATGTGTGTATGTAAGAGAGAGAGACTCATGTGGCCTTCTTACATCACCCACTGCACTGAGGAAGTTTCCATGTCCAGTATCTCCATGGAGAAGCAGCAGCAGCCAGTGTACAAGGATAAGAATCAAGTGTGCACTGATGTTTGAGGAAAACTTTATCCAGGTCAGGAAAAGATATGTGACTGAGGCAGTCAACCTCTGTATCTGTATGGTGACCATGCACCAGACCTGTCCAGTCCCTACCAATATCATGCTGCTGTCCTGATTGGCCATAGACTTGGGGCCTGCAGGGGAGGGGGGAGAAGAAGGAAGAGGAGGAGGAGCAAGAAAAGGAGAGGAGGAGGAAGAAGAGGAAGAAAAAGAAGAGGAAAAAAGAAGAAAGGAAAGAAGGAAACAAAAGAACAAAACTCTCTGCAGGAGGAATTTCCATCCCACCACTAGGATGGGTAAAAGCCAGTAAGGGAGTGGGAATGTAGAAAAGAGTAAGAAATGGGCAAGCCAGTCAAAAAAATCATCTTCCTCCAGTCCTTAGCCAGCTATGGAATCAGTAGAAGTTAACAAAGAGGCCAGATATGGTGGTTACACACCTGAAATCCCAGCTACTCAGGAGACTGAGACAAGAGAATTTCAACTTCAAGGCCAGCCTGGGCAGTTTGATGATGTCCCTCTCTCCGAATAAAAAACAAATAAATAAAAAGCACTAGGATGTAGCTCAATGGTAGAGTCCCTGGGTTCAATATCCAGCAGCACATACACAAAAAAGTGACCAAAATGAAAAACAGACTAGAGCAACCCAGGAGACAGAGAGCACAGCAACCCCCTCACAGAAGCAGTGGTGGGTGTCCCACCACCAAGGAGTCTAGGATATCACACCATCAGCTCAAGTTCTGCAAGAAAGAAGCATCATGGTTGGCCTCCTTCTTAGAAGTTCACAGAGCAGCCAGAACAGGAAGACACAAAGGGAACCAGGGCTCAGAAAAATAACACTTGAGACCCCACTCTAGCTTTCTTTATTATAACTTATGTAAAATGAAAATATACAATTTAAGAGTGGAATGTTATCTTCTGTTTGAATTTCCCAGTGTGAGTTTAGAGTGGATTTTGTGATGTCAACTGCATCGTAGGCCCAGTGTCCAGGCAAGAGCAGCCCACCTCATACCCACTCTCAGCAGAGTCATGTGAGTGGCCCCTGCTTCAGCTCCTTTCTGGCTTTGGCTCTCCAGGCTATGGCTGAAAGCCACACTACCACTGCCTGTGTTCTCTTCTTCCTTTCCCTATCCCTAAAGTCTCTGAACACAGACATTCATTCCAGACCATAAAATAAGCAAGAAATGAGCTCGCATTTCTTTACGATACTCAGGGTACGAAGGAGTGGACAGCAGCATTTGCCAGAAATAAAATAACAAAGTTATTTTATAAGTTACATTTATTATATATAAATTATATCATTTATAAAAATTATAAATTATATTATTTTTATAATTATACAATAATTAAAATTATAAAATTTGCATGAATTATATAGCACATAAAATGTATGTTATATAAATCATATCATATATAATATATATATTTCATATATACTATTATGAAATAACAGTTATTTTATATCACCAGATGTATCCTCTCAACCTTAGACCTCCAGAACCCTGAGCCAAAATAAAACTGTTTTCCTTAAGACTTGTCCATTTTATGGTGCTCTTATTGGCAACAGAAAATAGACTCTGACAATGCCCATCAACAGAAAAACTGATCATGTACTCCATGTGCATAGAGTGTAGAGGCTACAGTAGAAATGAATAGCACCCACACACATTTGCCTAGCTAACTCTCTCATGATGTTAAATTCAAAAACCAAGTCTTTCCAGGCACAGTGGCACTCACCTATAATCCCAGAGACTCAGGAGGCTGAGTCAAGAGGGTCACAAGTTCAAAGACAGCCTCAACGTCTTCGTGAGGCACTAAGCAACTTAGTAAGAACCTGTCTCACAATAAAAAGGGCTGGGGATGTGGCTCCATGGTTAAGCACCCCTGGATTCAATCCCTGGTACCAAAGAAGAAGAAGAAAAGAAAAGAAAAAAGCAAGTCTCCCCCAACAGACAAATGGATCAACAACATGTATATGTATACTAATACTGCACTGTAGATGGACTTTGAAAATATCATGCTAACTCAAAGCAGTCAATAACAAAGGGCCACAGGTTGTATAATTCCATCCACCTCGAAGTCCAGAATCCACAGAGACAGAAAATTGCTTAGGGCTGGGGATGGCTGGTAGGAAAGGAGAGATACAAATGGAATTTCTACTTGGAAGCAATGGGAATGTTCTGAAATTGTGGTGATGGATGCACACATCTGTGAATGCACTAAAAACCAATAAAATGTACACATTAAATGGGGGAAGTGTATGGTCTATGAGTTATATCTCAATAAAACTGCCTAAAATGAAGTAAAAAAAGTAAGTCATGAAAGTATATATATGATATAATTCTATTTATGGAGCAGCACAAAAAGAAAACTGAGCAATATATTGCATAAGATATATATTTGACAATCTGTACAGAAAACCAAGGGATGATAAATTTTGTGTAGCTCCCCATAGGGCAGAAAGGACACAGAGGCCTTCAGTAAGTTTACCAATTGTTCTATTTCTTAAGAAAGACTGAACCTGATGTCAAATGATCTCACAGACAGGGGTTTGTTCTCAGGGACTGTACACTTTCCTAGCATGCCTGTGGCTCTGGGTACCGCTCTTGGCACCTAAAAAAATAAATAAGCACCAGGACTGTGGGTGGACTATACAAAGAATAAATATAAGGCTGGGGGTTTAGCTCAGGAGAACCAGCAAAAACAAGGTCCTAGGTTTGATCCGTAGCACCACCGAAAAACAAAAAAAATCTCTTAAAATTGATGATTGAACCCAGGAACACTCTACAAACACTGAGCTACTTCATTTATATTTCGAGACAAGGCCTCACTAAGTTGCTGCAGCTAGTCTCCAACTTGTAACCCTGCTGCCTCAGCCTCCCAAGTCCCTGGGATTGTAAATGTCCTTATACTTTCCTTTTGACATATGCACAAGAGTGATCTATGGCATAAATCTAGATTTTAGAAACCTCTTCCTTTAAGTATAAAATTCCCAAGAAAATTGTCAAGAATAATACACAAGGGAGAAGAAAAGAGAGGGGGAAACTGTGGTTGGGCCAATAAGGGAGGAGGCTTGGGGGTAGGTAATGAAGTGGGCTTCTGGAGAAGCCGAAAGAGTGGAGTTAGGAGTGCCTGGAGGTTCAACTGGAATTATAAATTGGAGCTTCCTCAAGTTCCTTCAAGAGTATCATAGGTTAAAAAAAAAAAAATCATAGGTGAAAATCACTCTTCAATTATTTGCTCTATTTTTATGTGTTTCTTCAGATGTCACCAAGCTCCTGGTCAGAACCATGGGGATAGAGGATTCTACAGAACTGCCTTGGGCACGTGACTTTTATTTGAATCAGTTCACTTACATCTACCTCTTTGCCAAAAATAAAAGGCAACTTGATGAGACAAGAATTTCTTATCTCTCTGAATCCCATTTTCTTATCTGACAAATCGGGCTCTTGACACCAAGTGTGAAGTGTCCAGGTATCCAGGTGTGAAGTTGAGAAGAACAAACGGGACAGTGTGAAGAACCAGCCTAGTGCCTGTGTTCTTTAAATAATGCTCTAGAGGGGCTGGAGAGGTGGCTCAGCAGTCGAGCATTTGCCTGGCATGTGTGAGGACCCAAGTTCAATCCACAGCATCACGAACACAACTAAGTGGAGGAAAAACAGAAGCCAGATGAAAAAATGAAATTAACTCTTTCTCCCTCTCTTTAAATAAATAAACAAACAAATAAAAAATAATGCTCCAGAGCTGCTGGTTTACTTTCCCCATAAATACTTGTGGTTGTTTAGTGGAATCAACTGACAGTTTAAAAAGAGATAATAGGGGCAGAAGTGCCCTAGAAGCAAAAGCCCTCCGTGAGTACAAGTTACTATTGTTGTCTTTGTTATTACCTTAAAGTACTTTGCAGACATGAAGTTGACAAGGGAAATATAATAACAGTTTGTCCAAGAACCTCAGGTGTTCTTACACCTTACTCAAAGCTCTAATGGCTGGGGAAAGTAGGGGTGGGGGAGCAGCAGGAAGGAGACAGTTTTAGTTCTTGACCCTTAAAAGTGGTATCAAAGAAAGGGGTGAAAAAAAAAAGAAAGGGGTGACTCACTGTATCTACCTGCCTCTAGTGGAAAGGGATCAGCCTAGTTCTGGCTGCAAGCCAGGGTGCACACTGCAGTCCATGTATTTGGACTCCTAAATGAGTGTCTTGACACCATTCAACACACCCTGATAAGCAGGACACCAGAGCTGCGTAGACCAGGGTATAACTATTACTAGTAAAAATGAGCCTTATTGTCAAGCCAGCCCAGCTCTGCCCCTCCATCTGCTGGTGCTGCTCTGTCAAATAGAGAACAAGAACAGGACCCAATGATGAATTCTTCTGGGAAAACGCTAGACCCAGCTGGTGGACCAGTTGTGGCTAACTAGTGGCAGGATCCTCTACTGCCCCTTGAGCAGACCACAGAGGAATCCACCATCCCTTAATCTGCCAGATTGTGCTCCAGAGGCTCTCCTGATCTCATCTTGGACTTTGCCACGATGATTGTGTGATTATATAGGAGACACCAACTCCAACTCAGACTCATTTTCCCCTATTCACAATACAGATCCCTTCTCTGACCCCACAGGGTGTGGGATTTCTCCCCACCAGCAAGCAATCAATTCTGCACTGGATACCAGTGGAGAATTCTCCCATCTAGTTCAAGTCTGGCACTATTTACTTGGAGATAGTGTCAGAACCCACAGGTTGAGGGCTTAGTCCCCAAAATTGCCCCCTCCTCGCCAATCACAAGCTCCAGGTTATTTTTTCTTTGCCTCTTACCAACTGGCTATAAATCAGGAGATACAGTTTGAATCTAGAATATCCACCAAAGGCCCATGCATTAAAGGCTCGGTCCTAGCTTGGCACTATTGTAAGGTAGAAGAATCTTTAATAGGTGGAGCCTGATAGGAGGTTTTAGATTACAGGGAACATGCCGTTGAAGGGGACATTGGACCCTGGCCCCTTCATCTATTTTTTTTCATTCCTGATCATGATGTGAATAGCTTTGCTCCACTGTGTACTCCCACCTGGATATACCAGTACATGCCCAAAGCAGCAGGGCCAATCTGTCAAGGACTGAAACCTCCAAATCTATGAGCCAAAATAAATCTTTTCTCTCTGTAAATTGACTTATCTCAGGTATTTGTTACAGTAACAGAAAACTAGCACATCAGGTTTCCCATGTCCCCCAACTTGGGTTTAATTAATTTGCTTGAGTGGCTCACAGATCTCATGGAAACACTTATTTATTTTTACTAGTTTATTATAAAGAATAAAGGATACAACTGAAAAGATGAACAGGGTGAGATTGGGGAGAAATGGTGTGGAGCTTCCATGGAGCTTCCACGCCCTCTTCAGGCATGCCACCCTCCAGGCACCTCCACATGTTCAGCTCTCTGGAAACCCTCCAAACCCTGACCTTTGTGGATTTTCTGAATTCAACACATAGGCGTGATTGCTACTAGATTGGGTGGGAAACCCAGCAAGGCCTGTCTGTTCAGATTCTTCTTGGCCTCTCTGAATAGCATTCCTCCCTCCAGGGTGTGGGGCAAGAGCCCTCTGGAATGAGGAGGGTCTTATGGCTTTCTATCAGACAAGGTAGGTCAGATTTAAAGCCAGGAACTGTGGATAAAAAAAAATTTAAATTAAGTGTGTGTGTGTGTGTGTGTGTGTCTCATAACATGATATCCAGGGTCAAAGATAAGTTTGAAACGAAGTCTCAAGCTCATTTGCCCCTGATTTGCTTATGACTTACACATGCCTGCACAGGCTTTGAGACAGTTTCTGCTATTTCTTCCTTACCTACCTTGGAATCCTGCCCTTCCTCCTATCCAAGTAAAAGCATGCTTTTGTCCCCATGTGCCTGACAGCCTCTTCGTGATCCCTGAGCATGAATCCCATCACCAGGCAAATGCAGCCTCATTTGAACCTGTCTCTGTCTCCCAGCCCACTCACCTCCCTAGCCACCTACACTTGCCGCTTTCAAACTGCATTTAAAGAATTCCTCATTTTCTGCATCAATCTCCTTATCCTTCTAATTGAACCAGTTTATTTGACTTTTCCTTAACAGCTTGACAGGTCCTAGAGTCAGGGCCTGACCTGGGCCCAGCTGATTAGTATTCCAACCTAGGATTCCTCTGCCCGCAGTCAGCAGTAGAGAATTTGGGGATGAGCAATTGGGCAACCTTGCCCTAGCCACTCACCTTCTCTGCCCCACCAGCCCAGTGTCTGGGACACTGACGTTATCCCAGTGGCCCACGCACAGCCAGACTTGCATGCTAATAGGCACCCAGTCCTCAGAATAGATCCATCATCTAATAAAATGTGAAGCAGAACTCACAACCCCTGCCCTGAAGGATTTAGGGCATAAAGAGAAAGATCTATCTTGGCTTGTTAAGCTGCCATCACTAAGCCAGAGGCCCTGAGCTGGGCTGGAGAATGCTAGGGAAATATCTGTGCTTGTCAAATTATACATCCTCCTGTGTCCTCCTCCCTGGCCCTCACTTCTTGTGCCTCAAAGAGCCACAGAAGTGCTGGCTCTAGACCCCTTGGAGAGGCTTCTGAGAGGATTACCAGGATTGCTAAAATAAGATGATGGTTGCAGGGTGCTTTAAAATAAGAAGTACTCCAGCAGTCAGAAGAGCTGCTGGCATTAGGATCATTGTTACTATGATTAAGGTATAATGCTCTGCAAGCTTAAAAACTAACACAGGGGAGGACTGGGGCTGGAGCCAGCATGCGCAAGTACACGGGTTCAAATCCCAGCACCCACATACACAGCTAAGTGTCAGAGCAACAAAAGTCATGTGAAAAACTCAATAAAAATTAATTCTCATTCTCTCTCTCTCACTGTCGTTCTCTCTTTTAAAAAAAAATAACACAGGAAAAAGGAAAACAGCCCATCTAACAAGTCCTGAAGTGTGCTGTCCTCTTCTAGAAATCCTAAGGCTTTGAAAAAACAGAAAAGGGAAAATGGAGTTATACAGAACTGGAACCTACAAACCTCTTTCTTTCTGTTGTTCAATCTCAGCAAGGGTGTGTGCATGCAAGGAAGTGCTGTTAAAACACCCAGGGAGAACTCCATACCAGCCCACTCAGGTCTCTAAGAGAGGACATGATCAAGGCCAGAGGCTACTTTCTGCTATTCAGAACTTCCTTAGGCAGCTTAGATCTTTCTGCAAAAGACTGCCTGGTGCAGTCAGGGTTTAGCTCCTCCATATTGGGACATGATGAGCTCAGTCAAATTCAGCCACCAATGCTGGCCTGTGTGACTATATCCCAGGCCCTGCTTGAGTGCCCTCAGCTCTGAAATGACAGCCCCCTCCCTGCTGCTATAAGGCCAGAATTGAAGACAAATAGGGACAGATGTTCTACATGCCTCCATCTGTTCTGAGTAACATCTGCAAACAGTAATAAAAACCGTTGGAGTTATAGACCTTCATTAGCCAGTTGTGCAAAAGCAGGAGTAGGAATTGAGCTTTGCTCTCAGACCCCAGGAAAGCTTGAGGAGGTGACCCTGGACTTTGTGTTGCTGAGCTTCCTGGGAGGGGAGCCTGGCCCCTGGTGAATGGGGCCTTTGTCGTCTCCAGGGAGAGCTGATTAAGATCCTCCTCTCAGCTCTATCATGGGCAAAGCAGATGTATCCTGGGGTCCAATGAGTGGGGAGGGCTGTCAGAGCAAGGTGCGCCCAGTGTGGGTCAGCCTTCAGGAACACACCCACCCCACCGCAACCACTGGCTTTGGCATAGTCACTCCTGGGAACCAGCAAGAGGCTGCCTTCAAATTACTTACATTGGTCCCTGGATTATTTAACATAACCAAGATTATCCAGAATGACATTATTTTAATGATCTCTTTCTATTTAAAACACACACACACACACAGACACACACTTCTTTGGGGTCTGGGTAAAGACCATACAGAACTCTAACCTGTAGGTAGATGTCTAGAGTGGTTCCTTGGTTACCTTGTAAATAATGTACTCTCCCCTCAGCAGCTGTCTAGACCAACCTATGGAGTGGTAAGAAGACTTTTTTTATCACAGATTGCCCAGAGCCTTCAAATCTTGGTTTCACTAATTTAGCAGAAGGGTGGTATGCACCTTACATTGGGAGCGTGACACTAAACTACCAAAGTTGCAGGGTTTTACAGGCTGTGATGGGGACCTGTTTCTGAGACTGGTATGCCTAGGGGTATTGCTGCTCACACCCTTGCTATGATGGGTTATATGCAAAATAGCAAACTCAAGTGCACTAATCCTAGATTTGATATCTGTACATGCTGACTGTGTTACCCTCCACCCATCTGGTTGTGGGACATGCAAATTAGGTCATCCTATACACTGATGTAGATAAATGGAGATGTGCTTCCTTACGATGCAGACAGCCCTCGTGGGTTGGTATTGAGTCATAATTTATATACTTATGCTACAAAATATACTTGAGTCGCCCTTAGAACAAAATCAAAATTCTAAGAGCCAGTCCCATGTCTCAGTTATTCTAAAACTTTCCTTTCCTAACAAGCAACTCTGTGAGAGGGGAATGAAATCAGACCCTAATCAGCTTTCCTCTAGTCAAAAACAGCTTGTTAACACCTGGAGTGCAGGGACCATGTCTGACTTCCTATAACCCTAGTATGACATTCCTGCAAGCAGCTGCACAGATATGCAAAACAAATTGGATGATAATTCTCATATGGTCTGGACAAAGCTGGCCTGAGAGGACCAATCATTGTACCTTATCCTCCTGCCATAGCAGTTGATTTAGAAAGGAACATGTGACCTAAATAAGACGAATCATAGGCATCTTGGGATTGATTTATAAACATGGGGAGATACTTGTTCTCCTTCCATTGGAGGTATCAAGCTAGGAAGATGTGAGTCCAGGGGATCACCATAGTGCAATCATGCAAATGGCACACACAGGAATGAGCTAGACCAAACAGAAAGGGGGGGGGGGCAATGAGGACCTTACTTGGAAAACTGGATCTAGTTGTGCCAAAAGTGACAGCAACCCTGTTACATAAGCAAATAGAATTTCTAGTTACAAGACAATTGTTGGATTTTTCTGTCAAATTCAAAAGTTCTGATAACATGATGGTCGTGTATTCATGCTATTTCCTCATAATGTTCACACAGCCATGATAAATAAATGTTCACTAACTTACTAAGGAAAGGTGATATATAGTACCTCAAATTTTTACGCACCAATGGTTGCCCTCAGAAGGCAGCAAACTAATTCCAATAGGGCCAGGCTACAAGACAAAGTTCATGGACTGTAGGCTACTGTAGCTCTCACCCCACCCTTTTGAATGTGTACCTAAAAAATATCCAAATATCTCCTGAATTTTCACAGTGCCTCTTAGTACTTTGGCCAACCAGGTTTAGATAGCCAGGTTGAGAAAGAGGAAATAGTTTTTTGAATGGATCAAAAACTAGCCTGTCACTCTGTTACGGTCACCTAGAATCTTATACCATCAATCATAATCATAATCATGATAATGTCATGGATTTATGCTTATCTAAGTATACTAATATATTTTATCTCCTTGGTCTAGTTATTAAGTTCGAGGGATCCAAATGTCCTTAGTTACCTGGGGTGATCAGGCCTTGGCAAATTGATTTAATCAAAATTCCAAAGAAATTGCTGGAGGATGCTGAATAACTATTATTCATTTAGATTGAGGCATTTGACATTTAATATTTAATTGACATGAGGATCAGAGAACTTTGGCCAGTCTGAACATTGTTTTCTTAGTAGAAAGTCTACTGGGGAAATTTAATTAAGGTTTATTAGGTAAACATGAAATGAGGCAAATGGTCCTGGATAGTCATGTTGCTTATTTTTCATGAGCCTGGAATGACCAGATGACTCATACTAGTCCAGTGATCTAACAGACATTTCTGCAGGTCACAGCACCCTCTCCGATATACAGATCCACAGACTTCTTAGGAAGTACTTACATATTTAAGTTCCTCTTGTCATTCAGGCCAATTTCAATAAAAGACCAGAGGAGAGCATACAAGCTTGATAAGGATCTCAAACTGGTGGACATTGCTGGTTACCTACCCAACACCTTCTTCCTTCCTTGATTTTTTAGTGACGGAGTAGAGCTCCTAGGGATTGAGCCCAGGGGCACTCTCCCAACCCTTTTTATTTTATTTTATTTTTTAAAGAGAGAGGGACAGTGAGAGAGAGAGAGTGAGAGAGAAAAATCAATTTTATTTAGTTTTTCATTGGCTTTCATTGCTCTGACACTTTGTTTTGTATGTGGTTCTGAACCCCTGCACATGTGAGGCAACCGCTGAAACCACTGAGCAACATCTCCAGCCCCCCCTTTTTATTTTTGAGACACAGTCTCACTAGGTTAGCCAGGGAGGCCTTGAATTGTGATCCTCCTACTTCAACCTTCTGGGTAGCGGGGATTAAGGTGTGTGCTGTTGCACCTGACTTCCAATTTAGTTCTGGTTTCATCACCTAAGCCAATAAGGTGCATGTCCCAGGACATCAGGGCTCATTTTTTTCCTGTGAACTTTCTTCTAATAAACCATGAGACTGAACTTGGGCAGCCATCTTGCAGCCACTGGAGCAGGCACCCAAAGCAGAGCTGAGCGAGAGGCCCATCCACAGAGAAACAGAGCCAGAAACTCTGGATGAAGTCCACCCTGCCATCACCCCACTTCAGAACTTGAGGGAGCAGGTCAATGGCTGTCTTTATTGTTTAAGTAAATTGAACTGTTTTGGATTACTTGCAGCCACAGGCAACCTGAATAAGCCCTCCTTCTATTCAAGGATCATTTGAAGAGACAGGCATGTTTATTTAGTGTCCTACAGCAGAATACAATAGGTTTATCTCCCTTAACAAAATTATTTGACTAGACTCTGAACCAATGTAGGGAAAGAATTAGGACCCTTACAACCAGATCACTAATTAGCTAACTTTATTTCTTTCCATTTGTAAAGCCTCTCCTTACTCAAGAAAAAGGAAAAATGTGAAATAATAAGAGTAGGGCTGGGGCTGAAGCAGTGGCTCAGCGGTTAAGGTGCTTGCCTGGCATGCACATGTACACGGGTTCAAACCCCAGCACCCACGTACACAGCTAATTGTCAGAGCAACGAAGGCCATGTAAAAAACTCAATAAAGGTTGATTTTCTCTGCCTCTCTCTCTCTCTCTCTTTCTCTCTCACTATCCTTCTCGTAAAAGAAAAAAGAGTAGGGCTGGGGGCAATTTAAGAGTTTTGCAAAGAATAGTGTGGTCACTGGAGTCAGACTGTCACTCTAGGGATGGAAGATAGGTGTTGGGTTGATGGTTGATGTAGCAGGCAAGAATTATGTTATTCTAAAAGCCAACACTAAGACACTCAGAATTTTCCCCCTCCCCCTCCTCCTCCTCACTTTCCTCTTCCTCCTCCTACTCCCCCTCATTCTTCTCCTCCTCCTCTTCCTCCTCCTCCTCCTCCCAAATGAAAAGGCTGGCTCCACCTTTCTTTAAAGCACAAAATCAAAAGACGTATACTTCCCGGAACACCTTTAAAATTCTTGAACAACTGTAAACAGGAGAACAGACAAGTTAAAACAAAACTAACTCAACAGTATGTGAAAGCCAGTTGTGGAAAGAAACTTTGATTTCACTTCCTGAATGCGTTAACTAAAAGACTGCATAACATTCAGTCAGAGGCCTTTGGATTCTATTATGACATTTGGCCTGGAGAAGAAAAGATACAGAGAGAGGACACATGTAAAGAGGTGCTACCATGCACTGATTTGCTGTGTGATCCCAGAGGGCAGAGTTAACACCTAGGTCATGATATCTCCCAAACTGTCTTCTTCCTCCCCCTACCCTACTCCTTGCCCCTCCACCCCTGCCCTACCGATCTGCCATCTCCCCCAAGATCTCCATTCAACTCTGTGGCTGGGGAAAACAGTTTCTTTGTGATGGATTTTTAGCAGGCAAAATTATTGGTTCACAAAGTGATGCATAGGTGGCACCAATGGATTCCAGAGGTAGTCTGATGAGTCCCCTGCCTACCATCAAGGGAAAGGAGTTTGGCTGAGCAAGGAGGAGATTCCTAAAGAGACAGAAAAGAGCAAGTGTGCTTATTCTTTCCTGGGAAGAGGAAATTCGCCAAACATGAAGGTTCTGGGTAAAGTGGAAGCTGAAACTACTGACTAGGGCATAGCCTAGGGCAAGCATGGACTCCCAGAACAGCTGAGAAGCTGCACCAGCCCTCCTTCTTACCACCCTTCCCTTGCCACATGATGAATTCTTAAGGGGCCCTCATGGGCCCTGGGCCAAGCCCAAGAAATGGCTGCATCTGTATTTCCAGGCCACCAGAACTCAGTCCATATAGACCAGGAAGAGTTTGACCTTGGTTTTTGATGTCGTTTCTGAGTTTATTCTTCTCTCCCTCCTGTCTTTTTCTTTTTAAAGATAATAATTTCATGTTTTAATTTAAAAATATACATATTCATTGTTTCCTCCAAAATTCAAGCAAAAAATTGGGGGGAGGGGAATCCTATCTAATAACAACTAGGAATGACTGCAACAACAAGAATGAAACAAAACCTTAAAACATATTGAGGGGGGTTGGAGAGGTGGCTCAGAGGTTACGGGACTTGCCTGGCATGCACAAGTACTCAAGTTCAAACCCCAGCACCACGTACACAACGAAGTCTTGGATCAATGAAGGCCACATGAAAAACTAAGTAAAAATTAGTTCTCACTCTCTCTCTCTCTCTCCCTCTCCTTCTCTCAAAAAAAAATATTGAGGGACACAGTGGAAATCTTGGACTAATGAAATACTGTAACATATTTTTGGAGAAGACTCAACCTAATAAAATGTCGATTCAAAAATTAAAAAAAAAATCAGACACAGTGACAGATACCTGTACCTCAGTTACTCAGGAGGTTGAAGGGAGGATCACTTGAGCTTGGGGATTTGGGGCCAGCCTGGGCAACATATAAGTAGACCCTGTCTCAAAAAAAAAAATCAGTTCTCCATAATTCAATTTATAAATTTTATGCAATCTACATTTTAAAACACCATTTTTTATTAGACAAGCTGATTATAAAGTTTATATGAAAAAAGTGAACAAGACTATCTAGGATCTAGGAAAATACTGATTTTTTTTTTTTTTTGGTGGTACCAGAGTTTGAACCCAGGGGCACTTTACCACCAAGCCACATCCCCAATAACAACAGCAATCAACAACAAGAAAAACAACAGAAATTACTCAAATACTTGGAAATTGAATAATACCCTCTTAAACAAAGGATGAATAAAAGAGGTAATGAGATTAGAAATCAAGAAATTCTTGGAAATGAATGAGAATGATGAAATGACATATCAAAATGTCTGGGATAGTATAAAGCATTCTTAAGAGGTAAATTTATAGCACTGAGTACATACATCAAAAATTAGGAAAGAGCCCAAATAAATAGTCTTATGCTCCAACTCAAACTCCTGCAAAAAGAGGAACAGTCCAACCTAAAAGCTAACAGAAGACAGGAAATAACTAAAATCAGAGATGAAATTGAGAACAAAAAACAATACAAATTATCAACAAAACAAAAAGTTGGTTCTTTGAAAAAATAAACAGGATTGACAGATCCCTTGCCAACCTCACCAAAGGGAAGAATGCAGTGAAGCAAATCAACAAAATCAAAGATAAAAATGGAGCTATCACCACAGACTCAACCAAAATCCAGAAGACTATCAGAATTTATTTTGAAAATTTATACTCTGCCAAGTTTAATAATCTGGAAGGTATGGACAAATACTTGGCCACATACAAATCCCCACATTAATACCAGAGGACATTGAAAATCTAAACCAACCTATCTCAGGTAGCAAAATTGAAGCAACAATCAAAGGTCTTCCAAAAAAGAAAAGCCCAGGTCCAGATGGATATACGGCAGAATTCTAACAAATTTTCACAGAAGAATTAACACCGATCCTCTATAAGCTTTTCCATGAAATTGAAAGGGTTGGAGCACTCCCAAACACTTTTCATGAAGCAAATATAACACTATTACCAAAATCCAACAAAGGCACATAAAGAAAAGTACAGACCAATTTCCCTGATGAACATAGATGCAAAAATCCTTAATAAAATTCTAGCTAATTGGATCCAAAAGTACATTAAAAAGACAATACATCATGATGAAGTGGGCTTCATTCCAGGAAAATAAGGCTGGTTCAACATACACAAATCAACAAATGTAATTCACCACTTAAACAGAATTAAAAATAAAAATCATATAATCATCTCAATTGATGCAGAAATGGCCTTTGATAAAATTCAACACTCTTTTATGCTCAAAACCCTGGAGAAGATGGGGATCAAGGAAAGATACTTAACCTATATAAGATCCATTTACAACAGACCCTTAGCCAACATTATGCTCAATGGAGAAAGATTGAAAGCATTTCCACTGAATTCAGGAACAAGACAATGTTGTCCACTTTCACCACTCTTATTCAATATAGTCCTTTAAACTCTTGCCAGAGCTATCAGACAAGAGAAGGGAATCAAAGGAATTCGAATAGGAAAAGAGGAAGTCCATTTGTCTCTATTTACTGATGACATGATCCTATAGCTAGAATACCCAATAACCTTGACCAGAAGACTTCTAGAGCTTATATGCGATTTCAGCAAAGTGGCTGTCTATTAAATCAACACCAATAAATCATTAGCTTTCCTATACTTCAGCAACAAGTCCACTGAAGAAGAAATCAGGAAATCTGTCCAATTCACCATCTCCTCCAAAAACATAAAATACTTGGGCATCAACCTTACAAAGGATGTTAAGGACCTTTACAACGAAAACTATCAAACTTTAAAAAAAGAAATTGCAGAAGACTTGAGTAGTTGGAAAAACATTCCATTCTCATGGTTAGGCAGAATCAATATAATAAAAATGGCCATTCTACCCAAAGCCTTCTACAGATTTAATGCAATCCCCATCAAGATACCAATGGCATTCTTCATGGATATAGAAAAAGCAATTCTCAAGTTCATATGGAATAACAGAAGACCCAGAATAGCCAAAACATTACTCAGCAAGAAGGAGGAAGCAGGTGGTATCTGAATTCCTGACCTGAAATTATACTATAGGGCTATAGTAACAAAAACAGCATGGTATTGGTATCAAAACAGAACTGAAGACTAATGTAATAGAATAGAGGATTCTGAGATGAACCCTCATACCTTTAACTATCTGATATTTAATAAAGGGGGCAAAAGCATAGTGTGGAAGAAAGATAGCCTGTTCAACAAATGGTATTGGACAAATTGGACAGCCATATGTAGACAACTGAAATTAGATCCTTACTTTTCACCCTGCACAAAAATTAAATCAAAATGGTTCAAAGAACTGGATTTTAAACCAGCAACTTTACAATTGCTTGAAAAAGAAGTAGGATCATCACTACATGACATAGGGGTCAGCACCGCCTTCCTTAACAGGACTCTCATGGTGCAAGCATTAAAGTCAAGAATAAATGAATGGGATGCAATTAAACTAAAAAGCTTTTGCACAGCTAAAGATTTAGTCAAGAGCATCAAGAGAGAACCTACAGAATGGGAGAAAATCTTTGCCTGCTACACCTCGGACATAGGGCTAATATACAGAATATACAAAAAAACTAAAAAAACTAAACACCAAAATCACAGATAATCCAATCAATAAATGGGCTACAGAACTAAAAAGAAACTTCTCACCAGAGGAAGTCAAAAAAGCCCATAAACATATGAGAAAATGCTCTACATCACTAGCAATAAGAGAAATGCAAATCAAAACTTCACTAAGATTTCACCTCACTCCAATTAGAGTGGCAAAAATGAAGAATATGAACAATGACAGATGCTGGAGGGGCTATGGGAACAGAAGAACACTGTCACATTGCTGATGAGACTGAAAACTGGTACAGTCACTCTGGAAAGCAGTGTGGAGACTCTGCTGGAGTCTCCTTATGACCCAGCTATCCCACTCCTGGGTATTTTCTCAAAAGAGTTAGAACTGGCATATTACAGAGATACAGCTTCATCAATGTTTATAGCAGCTCAATTTACTATACCTAAATTATGGAACCGTATCAGATGCCCCTCACTCAATGAGTGGATTCACAACTTTGGTAAATATATACAATGGAATTCTACTCGGCTATTAGAAAAAAACAATATTATGGAATTTGTAGCTAAATGAATAGAGATGGAAAAAATTATGCTAAGTGAAATATCCCAAACTCAGAGACTCAAGGGCCAAATGTTTTCTCTCATTTGTGGAAGCTAGAATACAAGTGGCTAAGCTAATAATAACCTCAACATGTATGAATTTTTACAGGAACAGGGGGAAACTTGCCTATGATGCTGGGAGATGTAGGGAGGGAGCAGGGAGGGGAGAGGGAATAGGAAGGATATCAAGGAGAACAGAGAGAGGGAGTATGGGGGAATCAACTCAGAGGGGAAACTTTGACTTCCATGAGAAGTCCATTTTACATGGGGGTTTAATACGGGGAAACATGGAACCATGGGGAACCCAAGCGGGAGAAACCGTGTAATGGAATCAGCCTTGGCTTGCTCTGTCATTATACTTTTATTCTTGATTATTTGATAACGATTCCCTCCTAATTGTTAAGTCCATATTTAACAAATTTAAAAAATAGACTATCTAGGATCTAGGAAAATACTGATTTTGTGTGTGTGTGTGTGGTACCAGAGATTGAACCCAGGGGCACATTGCCACTGAGCCACATCTCCAGCCCTTTTTATATTTTATTTTGAGATAGGGTCAAGCTAAATTGCTTAGGACCTCACTAAGTTGCTGATGTTTGCATTAAGCTTTCAATTCTCCTGCCTCAGCCTCCCAAATCCTCAGGGGTTACGGGTCTGCACCACCATACACAGTGTGGAAAATATTGATTTTTAAAAAGTAAAAATGCTGGCTGGAGCAGCTTGGCAGTTACAGGGCTTGCCTGGCATGTGTGAGAACACAGGTTCAAACCCCAGCACCACGTACACAACTAAGTGTCAGAGCAACTAAAGCTGAGGCAGAAAAAGTTAGGCAGTTCAGTGTAGGCAGAGCAATGTGGGTTGATAAGGAGATCATCTTTTCCGAGAAGGCAAAGACATCCCCCAATGCTAATGAGGGTCTGATAAGATAGGCCCAGATGCAGACACTCCCTGCTGCTAAGCCTTAGGCATGGATCAAAGAACCTAATGCATGGATCAGAGACTGGACCAGAATTCCCAGCGCCTGTACAGGGGCAGGTAAGCAGTGACCGATACAGGAGAGTTTGTCATATAAAAGGGGCAAACCTCACTGCCTCATCGGCTTTGTCCCCTTCCCCCACTCTGGGGAAAGTCTGCTCTTTTCCCTATGTTTTACTTTCTGTGCTTTCTATAATAAAACTTGTCTACTATGCTTGCCTCAGTGTCCCCCAATTTCATTCTTCGACTCCAAGAGGACACGAACCCGACATCCACATCACCAGCATCAAAGCCATGTGAAAAACTCAATAAAAATTGAAACTCTCTCTCTCTCTCTCACTCACTGTCCTTCTCTCTTTAAAAAAAAAAAAGATTCTATCTCTCTCTCTCACTGTCCTTCTCTCTTTAAAAAATAAAATTGATTCTCTCTCTCTCTTTCTCTGTCCTTCTCACACTTTAAAAAAATAAATAAATAAAATAAAATAAAAATACAATGATAGCCAGGCATGGTTTTTGAACACCTGTAGTCTCAACTACTCAGTAGGCTGAGTAGAAGGACTGCAAGTTCAAGGCCAGCCTACACAACTTGATAAGTCCCTGTCTCAAAATAAAAAATTAAAAGTGCTCACTGAGGATGTAGCTCAGTACTTTCCTGGCATGTGCAAGGCCTTAGGGTCAATCCCCAGTACTGAAAAAAAAAAGAAAAAGAAAACAGTGATAGGAGACAAGGCCTATTAAATATTAAAACATTATAAAGCATTAATAATTAAAACAGCCTGAAGAGACAGAAAAATTGAACAAAAAAATTTTTAAATGGACCCCAAAATATAGGGATTTTATATGTAATTCTAAAAAGTCTTCTCAAATCAGTAGGGAAGATGACGAACAGTTAATAAATATAATTGGGAAAACTAGGCTGCCACCTGGAAAAAATAAAATTGGAGGTTTGCCTCATAACATCCTAGCACAGATTCCAAATAGCTTATATGTTTAAATAAAAGAAAAAAGGAAACCAACCATAAAACTATATGTCCTGGCCCAGTTCATCACTTTCCCTGGACTCACTCCCCTCTGTAGCCCTGGGCTACTTACACCATGCAGGCCATGATTGCTGGGTTCACAGCCTTATTCCCTAACACTGCCTCTATCTCAGGATAAGGGTCGGGCCACAGTACTGACCAACAGTGAGTTTGACCAACTCCATCAAACCCAAGGGGTCTCTGGTGCCTGCCTACCTCCAGGTTTAAATGAGGCTCTAGGCTGTAAGTTTGTAGATCTGACTGCCCACGAGGCCCCATGCCACACCCCACGTGCAGAGGAATAACCACACTAAGGTGAGCTTGCACCAATGAGAGATAAGAGATAGAACAAAAGGATAATGCCTCTCCCTCCTCCTCCTCCTACAGGCTTTTCTTTTCTTTTCTTTTTTTATTCATTAAACAAGGCCTTACAATTAGGAGGCATTCATCCTTAAACAATCAAGGACAAAAGTATAATGACAGAATAAGCCAAGGCCAGTGCCAGTCCCTTGAGTGGATTCAAAAACTTTGGTACTCATATACAATGGAATACTACTCAACTGTTAGAGAAAATGATATTATGGCATTTGCAGCCAAATGGATGGAGATGGAAAAAATTTTGCTAAGTGAAGTATCCTTACAGGCTTTTCTGAAGCCTGGTGACAAAAGACCTGTCTGGAGATATCTTGTGTTCCTTATGAAGACTTGGGGAGCTAGAGACAGCTCAGTGGTAGAGTGCTTGCCTAGCATGCATGAGGCCCTGGAAAAGAAAAAAAAAAAAAGATTTGGCCAGCTTGATAATGAGCTGCCCTATGGGTGCCTTCCTGCTTCCCTACTTCTTCCCCTTTTACCCTCTCTCTTGTTATGTTGGGACTGGATCTTCCAAATAAGTATTTTATTGCTTTGCCTCATGCTCTGTTTCTTAATAACCTTGACTTACGACATAAGATTGGTAGAGGAAAGCATTGTTGAATTTCTTTGCAATCTTGGAGTAAAAGAGGCTCCCTTCTCAGTATGACTCAGAAATCCAGGAACAATGGAAGATGAGACTGATAAATTCAATACATAAAAAATTAAAATCTTACTTGGCATAGAGCAACAATAAACTAAGTCAAAGGCAAACAAACAACTGGAGAAAATAATGGCAATTGCTATCTCAAAGAGATTATTCCCCCAAGTGCCTAAAGACCTCCTAGAAAAGGATAAGATGAAGACTAATAGCTCGACAGAAAGAAGGGCAAAGGACATGAATACACAGTTCAAAGAATAAGAAATAAAATGACTCTCAAGCAAATGAAAAGATGTTCAAGTTTATAGACAACAAGAGAATGTAAATCAAATGTCACTAAAACATAAAGAACTCATATAACCCAAGAGGGCAACTCAATTTAAAATGGGAGATTTGAAAAGACACTTTACAAAAGATTGGAAAAGGCCAATCAGCACATGAAAAGACATGCTTCCCCTCTCCCCATTAACATCATTAATCACCAGGAAAATACAAATTAAATCTGTGATTATATCCCCACTACACACTGACAAGAATGCTCAAAATACAAAGAAATGACAATATCAAGTGTTGATGAGGATTTGGAGTTATAAGAGTTCTCTTACGTGGCTAGTAGGAATGTGAAATGGTACGACCACTATGGAAAGCAGTTGGTTACATAAAAGAAGCTTTAAGCCAGGCTCAGAGGTACATGCCTATAATTCCAGTGACTCAGGAGGCTGAGACAGGAGGATAGCAAGTTCAAGACCAGTCTCAGCAACTTACCAAGAACATATTTTTCAAAAGTAAATAAATTTAGTTTGATTTGATTTAATTAAAAAGGACTGGGGGTTCTAGTGTGTTGGCTCAATCAATGGTTGGCACACTTGCCTGGCATGCACAAGGACTCAGGTTAAAACCCCAGGACCACATGCACTACTAGATGTCAGAGAAACAAAGGCCAAATGAGAAAAAATTGA